>LOJH01000868.1:2623-21591 GCA_001685095.1 Ellobius talpinus
GTGTGTGTGTGTGTGTGTGTGTGTGTGTGTGTGTGTGTGTGTGTGTATACGTGGAGGGTGGGGGGCGGAGGTTGAGGACAATGGTCACTGAAACCTGCAATAGGCAACTACACGTTGTCTGCATAGGCAGAGGAGCACAGAGGAGATGGTGTGCAGAATGCACCTTCTTTTCCCGTGGGTTGTCCAAGGCAGGCCTAGCTTCTTGGTAAGCTGTTTGAGTTTAGGTGCCACAGTACCCTTGCTTGTGCAGGGTGTGTTAGCTGTGGATGCACATGTGACATTACCTTTATATCACATGGGGGTGGGGGCGGCAGACATAGCCTTAGTCTCAGAGCTGTGACTTTATCTCCCACCATGTTCTCTCTCCAGCCTCCACACACATCAGACAGTCTGCTTTGTGGGCTCTTTCTTCCCTCAACCCCTCCTATATTTAGGACTGCCATGAGACCCGTGAGTGGTGATTTGCTGTAGTTGGCTCTTCTGTGAGTTATTCTCTGGGAACAGGGTCTAGCGAAGTCCCCATAACTTTGAGGTGTGTTCTCCACAGACAAGTAGTAGGGCGGATCTGGCAGGACCGGGCACACGCGTATCATACCAACTGGAGCACATTGGAAATGTGCTTTGCAAAACCCTGAGGTAATTAGCTGTTAACTTGCTAGTGATCCCAGCCCTGAGCACTGAACCAGCCCCTGCTAGATGTTCAGCTCCTCTTATTTAACCTTCCTGGATCTTGGAACAGCACACAACCTATTATCTGCATAGTTCTGCATTGTCTCTGCCTGGGAAGAGAACATTAAGCTGCCTTTGAAATCTTCATCCTGCCACTATCTGCATGCATTAGCATATCTTATGATTTAAATCTAATTATCAGAGCTTTCCAAGGGATGGAACTGAAAGTGATCATCATGGAGTCCCTTCACACAGACAGAAGAGGCCGAAAAAGAGCCAACAGAGAAGCTTCCACACGGCCACGCCTAACCTGAGGACAGAGCACGAAGGTGGCCAGCTCCATCACGGACATTGCCCAGTGCTCACATGGACCGATAGGCTTGCCCCATTGCTGTGCTCCTGGGATGCCATGAGGGTGTCACAGCACAATGAAGCCATATTCTCCAAGCAACTGCCATATGCCATCCTAAACACTGCCATTTCTCAAAGCAAGCACTACTACCAAGATGCGTTTTATGAAGAGCTTGGTACACATTCTTCTGGCGTGGCCATGAGTAAAAACACTGGTGTGGGACACCAAGCTTAGTCTCAGCTGGGCTCCTCAGAACAGCTGAAACGTGCCACATTAGTTATGGGTACCAGGAGCTCTAATGTCGAGATCTCAGAATGAGGGCAGATCAGCCTGATGCTGCTCACCCCAGCTGTCCCTTGGCTTGCAGATGGCTTTCTCTCCCAGAACCGTCTACCACCTTTCATTTAGTGCACCTGATAGAGCTGTAACATCTTTCTCCAAAGACCCCCATGTTCTCGGATCAGGGCCTATTCTAGTCAGTTCCTTTTATGGCCATCTCCAAGGACCCTGCTTCCAAAATAAAGTCACACTCCCAGACACTGGGGGTTTAGAACCTGGGGCATTTTATGTGGAGGACAACATAGTTCAACCCACAACTATTTGTTAACTCCCCTCGGCTAGAGCAACAAGAAGGGGTCTGTCTAGAGTCTAGTAATATGGCTGTAATGAAAGGTCTTAGGAAAACCTTTCCCAGAAAGTCTGACCAAGGCCTGCCTTCCACTGCAAACTTGAAATAACCTCGTGAAGGTCAACTGAGATCATAGAGAAGGCAAAGTCCTTATCGTCCACTCAAGATGTCCACCTAGACACGGGCTTTTCAGGTAAGAAGACTGTCCACTCTAATAAAAAGCCCAGGAATGGGCAACTTTAGCATCAGGAATCCAGCTCTGCCAACATTCCCCCCGAACACACTCACAGCTGGTCAATGAGATATTTAACTCCTCCGGGGAGAGCTGGGATGGTTGATAAAGTCCCAGGCAGGCCTGAAGGGGTACACTCAGACAGAACCCTGCAAAGTAGGAGCAGGGCAGGGCTTGGAGGGACCCTGGGGGAGGCTCAGCTTGATGGCTCATCTTCCTCAGTCAGGAGGCTCTGCTCCTGTAGAGCACGCTGAGAGATTGAGGAGCCCCAGCTCGTCAGACACATGTACCACGGGGCTGTGAAACTCCCACGGGTCCCCTAAACAACTAGGCACTATGGAATATGACTTCATCTAGAGATAGGATTCTTACATGAGAGCTGAAATAGGACTTTAGGAGAGGGACAGAAGCACAGACAGAGGCATCTCTGCTCAGAACCCAGAGCACCAGCTATTGACAGCAATGCCTTCCCATGGCAGAAGCTATGGGTCAGCCTGTCACTGCTGTGGCAGATGTCTGAGCAGACAGCTCAGTGCAGAAGAACTTGCTTGCTTCTACTTTCAGGAGTCTCAGTCCCTCATGGCTGGCTCATGCCATGGTCATGGCAGACAGGAAACACACACATGCATGCATGCACACGTGCACACATACACACAGAGCTGGGGTGGGGTGCAGTAGTGTGAGCCAATGCCGTCAGTTCTCTCTTCCTCCTCTTTATCCTCCCTTTCATCCAGGCCCTCTGCCTTAATGATGATGCCATCTGCATTCAGCTCCCCCTTAGCTAATACTCTCTGGAACGCCTTCACAGACACACTCAGGGGTGTGCTTTGCTAGCCTCCAAGCTACCTCTCAACCCAGTCAAGAGTAACCATCATCATAACTGAATTCCCTCCTGCAAAACCCCAAGAAATTTTTAAACACCCACGGCTCCAGGAAAACCCTCTTGTGTGGCTCAGTATGGCCCAGAACCAAATCCATAGGATACGAAGGGGCACAATTGCTTTCTGAACCTGACCCCCTTGCTGGTACGCTCAGTGCCTGCAGGGATATGGGGTTCAGGCTGACATGTCCCACCTTGGCGTTCTTCCTCAGATTGTCCTGTTCATCTTACATGCCACAGCGCTATCTAACACCCAGAGCCCACCTTCCCCTCTAGCGAGCATTCTGGGTCCCTCTCGGGAGTAGAACATTTTCGCAGATGCTCTACCAATGCTTTCAGCACACCTCATCTCGTCACAGCAAGTTCCTGATGGCTCCAGAGTCACTGGGAGCCTCTATAAGGACAGGTCCATGAGTCTCAGCATCTGGCCTCTTAGTGGACTCTAGATATAGGTGGATGGAGTGAGGGTCCTGGGTCTTAGGATCCAGGCATGACCTGAGTATGTACATATATGGGCTGCCGGTTTGTTGGAGCCTGGGCTAGAGTTGCCATATGCAGCTCCTTCTTAAGCCACAGGGTCAGAGAGGCAGCCAGCTCTGGGTTCTTTGTTTCCTGGAGAACGTATCTCCAGATGATTTGGAGTCAGGAAGGGCACACTCCCCCCACCCCCGGCTTCTGTTTTTAGCCTGGAGCTGCCAGGCTTTCCGATGCCATGGTGATAGGAGTCATAGAAATAGAGCAGATGATCAGTTGCCAACACGGCCCTGTGCTCCCTGCTCCCTGCATGTGGAGGCTGCAAGGTCGTCCCACTAGCTTTCTCTGTGCCCATCTTCCTAAACCACAAGCACAGAGGTCTGAGGCTGCAGTTGGGCCACCCAAGAAGGTACAGGGAGGGTCACGATGGCCATCACTACCGGTGTCCATATTCCCTCCATCTCATGGGCCCTCTCTGGGATGTAGCATGGACCATAGCACATCCAAGACCTACAGGGCAGAGGACTCCTAGGTAGGCAAGGGTTCAGGATGGAACCCCTGACTATAGCTTTCAAGATGACAAGAGGTAATGGAGCATATTCAAATATTCTCGCATTTTGTGTGATATGCTCCCAAGTAATTTTCATCCTTTCAGAATGGCCTGGGGTAGGAGACACAATTTTCACACAAAAAAACCATTGCATTATCAGGGCTGACTCCCCAGATCTCCACACCAGCCTTTGAATCAAGAGAAAGATTCAAATACCCCACACGGGTCAATGGCAAAGGACTGACCTTCTTCCCAGGGAGGCACTTCAGTTGCATGCTTCCAATGTACTGTGCTTCAAAAGTGAATTTCCAAAATGCAAAAACAAAGGAAGATATATATGCAAATATATTTTGTAAATACATTAATAGAATGAGATACATCATTGCCATTGGAAGGCCAATTTCTTTTTAGGAAATACAAGGACCCTCATCATCCATGGATGGTTGTCTCCAGAACAGCCACTCTGGATTCCTAGATCTGCAGATGCTCGAGCCCCTGGTATAAAAAGGTTTGTAGTGATGTGGGTTCACTGTCAACCCAACACCGAGGAGGCAGGCTTCGAGGCGCACCTGCGAGAGTTACCGAGAACGAGGCTGGCCTCTGGAATATCTGTGAGGGATTGTCTTGATGACACTGGACGATGTGGGAGGACCCATGTTCATTGTGGGTGGCAGCATTCCCTACACAGGGAATTCTGACCTGGCCAACATGGAGAAAGGAGGCGCAGCAGCTGCATGCATGCCTGCCTTCATCACTCCCTGCTCTTGAGTCGACCCTCAGGTTCCTGCCATCTTGATTGCCCCTCCATGACAGACTGCAACCTGGAAGGAAATGAGAGCTCAAATAGACCCTTTCCCTCTTGAGTGGCTTCTGAGTCTTTTCTCGCAGCCACGAGAGAGAAGTTAAGACACTAGTGTAAGCTCCACACACCCTCTCACCCACCTTTAAGTGATTTCTGTGTGACTGGGTGGCAAACCTCACTGTGAGTGCTGTGCAAACAGCTGCCCCAGGATCCTGATTAGGGACCAGAGGCAGAAAAAGGCTGTGTGTGCTTGGTGTAGGTGCCATTTTCTTCCAGTATTATTAGTCCATGGAGTATTACATCAACTGACGAGATGTAGGAAGTCCCTGATGTTCATTACAAGGCCATGTGGTAGAAGAGCAGTCTTCTCCCTACAGTAGGACTCTGAGGAGGAGATGCCCCTCTGAGAGCAGACTTTCAGTAGAGACGAGGTTCAAATCAGGGTCCATCTACTTTTAAGGCCTAATGTCCTTGACCAAGGGCCATCTCAAACTTTTATCCCTCTGCAGAGCAAGCCCTTTGTTGAAGACCCAGATAAAACGGGCAAGTGTGTGTCGGAGTAATTCTGGAATTGGTGGACAGCAGGTCCTGGCTGTCTCACAGAATGAGTCCTGGACACCCGCCGTGGCAGACAGCAAGCCAAGCTCAGAAAGTCCTCTTCCTGTGGGCTTCAGGGAAGTCTTCGTCCTTGTGCTCGAACCCCTAGGGCGTAGATGCAGAGGGGAAGGAGGCTAATGTGTTTTCTCTCACATGACTCTTTGTTTAGAACTTTCTTTCGGAACAAATCATTCTCGTTGGATACAGTTGAAGTAATCCTGGTACAATGAATGCAGTAATTTGGGGACAATGGCTCGAGGTTTTACAAGGTTACAGGCACCCAGCAGGTTAGGCCACCATGCTATTTGTAGGAGGCATTGGGTTGTACATCCAAACCTGATTATCACATTCATTAACACAATCAAACACTGCACTTGGACGCAGCCCACGTCGCCTTCTTTTTTAAAAACCCATGAATAGAAATACGAACCTGGTCAATTATCACCCACCGAGCCACTCCAGCATTCTGGATTGGTAAAGCAACCGCTTTCATGGAGCAACGTGGCAGATAAGGCCGATAGATTGAACAGCTCCGCTATAGACTGCCCATTATCATGGCATTTAACTTCATCTTTACAGCAATATGCCTTCCTCTAGCTTCCTTCCAGGAGCCTGAGACATCCTGCTAGCTGGGTGAGGAGCAGAGAAGTGAGCATCCCAGCCAGCATGCTGGGAAAGATGGTGAATGTGTCCTTCCTGGGGCTCAGGCTTCATGACCCTGGCCCACGCATGTCCCTGCAGAGATGGTCCTCATCACAGCTCCATGTGTCTCTTGTTGGATTATCTGAGATAATAAACTCATTTCTAACTCTTCATCTATAACAGGGGTGTCCATCCTACAGACGCTGCATTGTGGTGTGGTCATCTTCAGAAGTGTTAGGTGGCATTCATAGCTGTCCTGGGATACAGGCAACCCACAGGCTGTAGACTGGAAATTCCTGAGTCATGGGAAGGTAGCTGGTCTATACCAAGACAAGCATGCACAAGGTAAATTAATGAATGGACTAGAGAGAAAAGTTATCCGTGGAGCAAAGACGAAACTGGCACAGCAAGCTGGTAGCGGTGTCTCCCAAAGACCTAAGGCTGCCTCTAGTGAGGCACACCATGAATGGACGGCTAGATAATAAAGTCAGCAGACATTTAACCCCAAAGATTGCCAACTATGGGCTGCAGTCCCTCAACTCTGACCCCCATTACCTACACATCCCTTGCTACAGTTTCCAAGGATGATCACAGCCGGAACTGAGCATACCATGATTCTGCTGCATTCCGTCTGATATGAGCAGATCTCTGGAATGGAAGATACAATCAGCCAATTCAGTAAATTCTAGCAATGTACTGGGACAGTCGACAGCACGCAGTACAGTTTCATCTGTCTGTATGACAAACCAGTAGGGCAACTCTTGGACAAGACCTGTGGCAGTAAGTGTTCATTATAAACATGTAAGCTCATCAGGAACTTACTCATCCACCAGATGACAATCCTACCTGCCCAGGAGCAATGAATAAAGCCTGGGACTGTTCTCGCTTCTGGCCTTGCCTAAGAGGAGATGGAGCCACCATACTAGGCTTCCTGGATGTTCTTTTGAATGCAGAGGCTGTTGGAGACCCT
This sequence comes from Ellobius talpinus, assembly GCA_001685095.1. NCBI lineage: Eukaryota > Metazoa > Chordata > Mammalia > Rodentia > Cricetidae > Ellobius > Ellobius talpinus. The sequence continues at coordinate 9,420 of LOJH01000868.1, forward strand.
GTGTAAAATACCTCCCTGACAGAAATGGTAGAAGAGAGACCTGTCCTGACAAGACTCCTCCCCCTATGCCTGAAGAGACAAGACTCAGATGGAATGGGGGGGTGACAAAGTGAGACCCCCCAGGGTCCTACCCAGGCCCCGATCCTATCTCCTTTTGATATATTTTCCATACCAAAGCAATAATCCATGCCTTAGGCTATCTTAGAACAAGATCTAAGCAAAGTAGCCTGAGAAACACCATCGCATGTGTTTCTTTTCTAAATAAGCGTTGAGTTACATCACCTGGGAGAGCACCCTGTGAGGCAGATAGACACCTCTTGAGAGAGCAAGCACTTCTGAGCCTGGCAGGGTTCTCCTAGGCTATTAAACACTCATGAGAAAACTTGCCATTCGAATTATTTCTAAATGTGCAATGCAGGAACAGAATCCACTCACCCCAACCCTGCCCCATGCATTCCAGAACATTCTCGCTTTCCCAGACAGAGCTCTCTGTGCCCAGTGAAGCCCACTGTCCAGCTCTCCATCAGCCCTGCTCATATCCCATTTTACTCTGTCTGTGAGCTGACTACTTGAGGGATCACAGAGAAGCAGAACAGTGCTCGTGTGTCCCTTTGCAACAGGCTGATTCCTCAGCAAGTGATGCCTCGAGAGCGAGCCAAGTGTATGTAGCCTGTCCAACTCCAGTTCCTCTTAAGGCGAGCGGCTGAGCTAGCGCCACAGCCGCCGTTCTCTTGCCAGCTGAAGCAGATCACACGGTTTTCGGTGATGACTTTGCTCATCTGTGGAGCTGTAAATCCCAAGTTCTTTAGGAAAAGAGTTAAAGAAAATATTAGAGGTCAGGGGATGTGGGCCACTGTTCTAGATTGTTCTTTTGAGCAGCAGAGCCTCACAAAGCAGTGCGCCCAGTCATGGGACACATTCCAAGCCCTTGGTGTATCCTGAGACCCTGAGAAGTGATGAGCCATGTGTATACAGAGATGATGCTGAACCTGTGATAAAATGTGTCACGTAAATCAGCAGGAAGAGGGGAGCAACAAAAAAAATTAATAATTATAACCATATCCTTCAACAAGAGGTGATTTGTAGCATGAATAATAAAAACTCAGAGACAGATATTAGGATTCAACCTGAAGACCAGAAAAGCAAAGCCACCAGCCACTGGCTCTTACCTCTACCTCAGACTGAAATGGCAATCCTGCCTCCAGGAATCTCAGGATGAGACTCAGCTGAGACTTGTCTCCTCCCATCTTATATTCATCTCTAGTTCTGGGACTAATGGCGTGCACCAACACCAAACAGCCTCTATGGCAAACTAGTGTGGCTGCTGAGAAGAAAGGTGTGTGCCACCACTGCCTGGTCTATAAGACTGACCAATGTGGCTGTCTTACTTTCTGATCTTCAGACAAGCTTTATTTATTAAAATACAAATAAAATATCACCACAGCATTTGAAGTTGGTGAATTATTTTTGGAATTTTCCATGAATACTTTTTATTAGCACAGACCTATTTACCTACTACTAACCACAGGGATGGCCCAGTTAAACCAACACTATGAAATGATTCCGCATGGAATGTTGTGAGCCACTGGAACACAGTGGTGAGAAGCAGCGCTCAAAGGAAGCAGCAAATCTCTACTCTGTAGGATGGAGGCAAAGGAGCTTCAGGAGGGATATTAAGGGCAAGGAAGGGGCTGGTCTCTGGATATCACAGTCCAGAGGCTTGCCGCTTGCAGCAGTAGCTGAGAACCTGGAGTGATTCCAGAGCTCCACATCAAGGGGCTGCCCAACTTCTCAAGTCAGTTTGTCTTGCTTCTGCACCAGCAGACACATGTTCATCACCTGATCATCCCAGGGTTCAGCCTGGTGGGGTCAGCTCCTGCCCCACGGCTGTGCAGAAAATCCCTAGGATATAAAAATGCCATACAATCATAGCAAGATGAACATAATCTTAGTAGGATGAGAAAATAACCAGTGTTAAGGGAAGACACCTCAGCAGACAACAGCAGCCACAATGAAGCAGACTTGGAACACTCAGGATCTTCCTTCTACTACGGAACAAAGGCTCGGAAAGGGAAATAAATACACAGCGCTGGTGCTTAGTCACCACTCACTGCATCTATGACAGTGGCCAGGAGGGGCAGGAGCTCAGTCAAAGCAGAGATGGAGACCCAGGAGCCTGCATGTCTCATGGCAAAGAGACATGGCCGGATGTGTATCCTCCACATAGACTCCCACACTGATGCTGCAGCAGACAGAATATCCAAGCTGTTGGCATCAGGACAGGCAAAGTGAACAGCAGGCTGGACACCCTCTCTGGGTCCTCTCAAAGGAGGCCAATGCTCAGAACCAGATTGAACTGGCTCTGTCCTCCTCCTGGGTGAGCATGGCCTGGCTTCGAGGCCTGTGCTGCTGTCAGGCAACTGCAGTCACACTAAAGCCTACCCAACTGCTTATAGATTGCTGCACACTTCCCACTGCAGATCCAGGCTGGCATCTTATACAGATCAGCCAGCAAAAGCATTTTGCCGTGCAAGCTGACCGGAGTTCAGTCTCCAGATCCCATGATGGAGAAAGCACTGACTCCTGAAAGTTGTCCTCTGACCTTTATGTATGGTAGTATGTTCACACCCATACACACCCATCATACGCACACACGTGCACATGCACACGCACAGGCACGTGCACACAAATAAGCGCTATTTTTTTAGAAGTCACGTGCAATACCAAAGGGGACTCTAGGAGAGAAACAGCAAATGTAAGCAAAAGCCGAGTGGAAGTGCTAGAAATAAAACCGGCAGAAGCTGGCTCACGCCAGCAACATTTCCACGGCTCAACACCGGCAAGTTCTAAGCAGGCAGGAGAGAGGCATAGCCCTGGAGATGCCTAATGGAGCTACTGAGCCAGGAATGCAGAGGGGCAGCACAGGAGAAAAGCCAGAAATCACAGAGCAGTGGAGCCGTGGATCCAGTCCAGAGCTGGAGGAAGGAATATTGGGATGTCAGAAGTAGAAGGTGGGAACACAGCTAGAGAAACATCAGACTAGTTATCGTAGCTGAGGGCACACAAAAGGACAAAGGACCATGGCATACCCAAGGCCCACAAGCTCAGAGAATCTCAGGCAAGGTGATGCTGAAGAAAAAAAGAAGAAGAAGAAGGAAAGAAAAGAAAACTCACATGGACTACAAACATGACACTGAGTCTGGAAGGCCACCATCACAGGGGGCCACAGGAGGGAGTGGAGCTAGAAACTGGGAAACTGCAATGTGATTGGCTGCCAGGGAAGGTGGCTGCAGTGAGGAGGTGGGGGTACAGGAGTCAGGACACAGGGTGATGAGGAGCAATACCTTCAAACTAACTGAAGGAGGAAAATACCAGCTTAAAATTCTGTACCTAGAAAGAGCATACTCTAAAAATGAAGAAGATATTCTTTCTTGGGAAAAAAATTATTAAAAATATAAAGACAGAATGAAAATGTACAAAGAGGGAAGAATGACTGATGGACACAGATGGAAAGCATATAAAGATAAACCCACTTCTCTCTCCACACACTAATGGTTTGTCAGAAGCCTGGTGGGAAACCACAAGCTTGATCACAGTCGTCTCTGCTACCCTACTTAAGGTCTCAGAAGAACACATCCTCCCTGCCCTTCACCCTCATCACAAGGAAGAAGCGGCCAGTCTAAAGACAAGGTGCAATGACCTCATGAACGACCCCCAGAGACTCAGCTCCTAGATTGTTCTAGATCTCATCAAGGTGGCAGTTGAGGTTAGCCATAACAGCTACTACATCAGTAGGGGAGGGAAAAGATTACAATCTCTGTCTTAGTTTGCTTTCTGTTGATGTGCTGAAACATTGACCAAAACAGCTTGGGGAGGAAAGGGTTCATTTGGCTTGCAGGTTCCCGTCCATGATGGAGGGAAAGCAAGGTAAGAACTCAAGCAGAAGCCATGGAGAACTGCAGCTCACTTCCTGCCTCACTCTGAGTGCTCAGTGTCTTTTCTAGCCTGAAGCTCCAAATGCCACCACATCCCTTCCCAAAACAATATGGCTAGGTCCATCACAATAACACCCTACTCCTGGTACCAGTTTCTAGCCCAGACTGTTTCTCTGCCACGTTCATAAAGCATGGGCCCAAAGCAACTTAACTTGGTGAAAATGGTTTGTTTGTCTTACTCTACTGACTCATAGGAGTACCTTGCTACCTTCACTATCCAAGATCAGTTCTTTCTAGCTCTTACCTCCGTGACTCCCCACTGTGATGAACTGTATCTTTGATTGTGAGCCAAATAAACCCTTGTCCTCTTAAGTAGCTTTTGTCAGGGTATTTCATCTAACATGGGAAATAAACTAAGAGTAGCTTGTCTGTAACCACGCCTACATTGTACAGATTGATATGCACAGGGCTTGCCTTCCCCTTGTGCTAGAAGCAAGGTAAAGATATTCACTCTGACTACCTACTCAGTGTCACAGGAAGGTCTACCCAGCAACAGGAAGGACAGAGAAAGAAAGGCCAATAGCCTGGGGAAGAAAGAAGCAAACTAGGTTTCATTTGCAGGTACCATGGCTGTCTTACAGGAAACACTAAAAAATGTATAGAAAACCTCTTGGAACTAAGAGGTAAGCTAAGCGGAGCCATAGGTATGACACCTCAAGGCGTTTGCCTCCCAATACACTAGTATAGAAGTCCACTTCCAGGCCAGAATCCCGGGGTGGCCCTTTTAGCGCAGCCTCCCACCAGGCCTTTGAAAGCTCCCCCTGACTTGGTGCTCAGACTTGAACTAGGAGTCTGGAGATAGGACCACAAGGTCTTGACTATGCCCACCATTTGCATCGCTAGCCCAGGAAGAATCCATTGAGTAGAAGATGGGTGCTTCTCAGAGACTTTCTCACTAGAAGAGAAGGGCAGAGCAGAAAACTTGTCTTCCTATGACTCCGACTGTGGTATTCCACCCCCTCCACCCCCAGGTTCCCTCCCCACAGAGACACAGAGCACTATCCAAGTTCAGGGTGCCATCTCCTTGGCAGTCAGGTGACCACTACTCTCACTGTCATCTGACCCTTGTCAGGGCCATTTTTATGGGCAAAACCGGAAGAGTAGAGGGATACTGGGCCCCTTGCCTACAGTAGCAGCAGATTGTAGACATCTTGCCCATGCCTCACCTTTTCACCTTGGCTTGCTCCCTCAACTGTTAATGGGACTCCTAGCGGCTAGGGATCCACCAGCTGAGTTCTCCATGCTAACACAACATGAAATTTTAAAGTGACCTTTAGGGCATAAAGCTCAATGGTAGCCATTTGCCTAATGTGTGAGCTGGCTCTAAAAGCATAAATGTGAGGTCCTGGGTCTAAGAGCCATCATGTGCTCGTGATTCATCAGAATTTCTTTCATAAAGAGCAGAGACTCACGGCTCACAAAGGAAGCACCTAATTAACAGGTCTCGCCACCCCAGTGGAATCTAGCCTTTAAAGTCATCTCAGCAAAGGTGCATCAATATTGACAAGCCGATTCTAACATTTGAAACTAGAATACAGTGATGATGCCGGAAGGACCTCGGGCCACCCGATCTAAAGACTTACGATGGGGTGGTGAGCAGGACGGTGCGGTGGGATGGTCAGAGAACAGAGCGGAGAGCAGCTGGCTACATTTCATCCACAGGGCGCAGACAACTGGCTGTGTGCAAGGGGAAGGCTTTTTCCCATGGTCTGAGACACTGGAAATGTCTGCACAGATAAATATTGACACACACATTCCACTTCATCCAAAAGTCACTCAATACAGAGATCGTGCTCAAAGGTGAAACCTAGAGAAGGAAAGATGTTGACTCAAGGCTTGGTTGGAGTGTTTCTGGATAGAATCCATTAAATAGAAACCACGGGGTTGTGGGAATGACTCAGTGGGTAAAGTATGAAGGCTGGAGTTCAGATCTCTAGAACCCATGCAAATCCTGAGTGGGTGTAGAGGCCTCTCTATATTTCCCTTGCTTAAAAGTCAGAGACAGGAATCCCTAGAGCAAGCTGGAAAGTAACTGTAACAGCAAGTTGGAGGTTCAGCCAGAGATGCTGCCTCATCAATAACATAGGAAGCAATTGAAGAAGACACCTATCTACTTTCAACGTTGGGCCTCAACGCACATGCGTGTATATTCACACTCGTGTCTACATACATGAACGCACAGACATAGACACACATCACCTACTCACATACATACAGAAAAAGGAAAAAATAATCATTAGATTTTCTTGTAGAAAACCTACAAATAAATGCATAGTTTATTAAAAACACTAACCACCAGGCCTGGTGGCGCATGCCTTTAATCACAACATTCGGGAAGCAGAGCCCAGCTAAAAGGCACAGAGCTCCATTTTTTAACAGGCTTCTAGAATGGTCTTCAGATAGAAGGAAAGGGAGTGGCTGTGCTGTACCTGTAGTCACAGCACACACCCCACTTCCCTGTGAGCTCCTAGAGGTGACAATGCTGCTCCCAACTCTGATTATGGGACAGAAGATTGCTCGGCTTTCAACTGGATCTACACTCATACAATACAGGCATTTATGCACATATATGTGTGATTGTTTATTAGGTTGACTAATTTAATATTTCCCTTCCTGCTTTGGGATCCATTTCATGTATCAGGGTCAGCGAGAACAGTTCTGTTAGAGGCATTCCACCATGGTGCCTGCCTAAGTCCCAAAGCCCCTTCCCACACACTTCATTTCCTTGTAAAAGTGCCAACAGGAAGCTGTGACCAAAGAAAACACGCAGCTGGAGTGCCATGAATGAATAACATAGATGTGTGTTATTGTTATTCTCCAGGAAATCTTATGTGGCTCCATTCAAAAGGGAAAACGCATAAAAGTATGAAAGTGATATTAGGCAGATGTTAGGCTGGGGTTGTCAATCTTGTCTAAGCAGGTGCTAATGTGTTATAATTATCCCTTCTACACTGGATGTTTAGGATTTGGGTTCCCACCTAGTCAATCACGGCTGTAATTGTTAAGCTACTTCCATGGCTCATATGCTAGGTAATAACCAGATAGGAGTTAATATTTGACATCTACCGTCAGTTGCCTTTCTTCTGACATGTGTTTCCCTACGCCAGTATCTGTAGCTTGGGCTATCTCGTAGCTTCCGGGTAAATCAATATAATGCCAGGAATGAGGACTTCAAGATGGAACAGCACCGAGAGCTCCCTCTCCACCTCCTCCTGGGCTCCGGGGAGGAGTGCAGCCTCGACACTCTGGGATATTTGGCTGTGACTGTTACACCTGCAAGAGAAACCGCTTCCAACTCTTTGCCCTTACTCTCCTTCCTTGAGGGAAAGGCTACAGCCTTCAGATGGGGAACTGGGGTGTAGAAGGCTTAAACACACAGTCAAGATTAACCAGCTGGTCAGTTGTGCAAACTTGCAGAACACCAGCTCGCCTTCCACTGAGTTGAAGATGAGACTCCTCCCCTCCACCCCAGACCTCCCTTTTCTCATATCTACTATAATTTCAACAACAAATAAAGCAGAAAAGGAAACAATAGTAGGGAGATCCCGGCTCCAGAGTTGCAGGCTGGGCTTGAGCCATAGCCGCCATGTCCTAGCGATTACAGGGTCACGCTGCCCAGACTGCAGTTTCTTTCCTTTTTTTGTGCAATTGTTTGCTGCAGCAAGAAGTGGGTGACTGAACCCAAGCCTTAGGGGCACACCTGCACAGATGGGGAGCCTAAGAAATGTCAGCTGTCAGGGCGTCATGGCGGCCTTGGTGATATCACCGCAGTATGCCCACAAGGATGGACATTGCAATCCAGGCACCGAGTGTGCTCAGTTATGGCCCTGTCATGGAATAGGAGCTCTGCTGCCAGCTGAGGCTGCTCTGAGGTGGGTCTATCCCTGTTTATATCTCCCTGGTCCGGGCCATGCAGACATCCAGTATGTGCTGGATGAGTGGGACCTGGAGGCTGACATAGTGGCCCCACCAGGATATTGAGACCCCCAGGAGACTCAGAGCTGGCCTACCCAGGGACCTGGGCTGGGATGCAAGCTCTATGATTTCACTCATAGCCATACTGTGGCACTTCAAGGAACAGCCTCGGGAGTGGCGCTGGTGTTCCAAACAGGGCCACTAAGTCACATGACATCATATTTACAACATGTCTCAATAACAGGACAAAGATACAGAAGCTGTCCTGGGTGGGTGCTTTTAGTGAAGGCCCAGAAAAAAACTCCAGAGGGACTGTCAAATGCTGTCATGCAGGAGACTGTAGGTACTGATCCTACAGACAGGCACATACCCATGTACATATGCATGCATGTAGATGAATACACATACATACATGTATAGAGAGCACATGCATACATATTGTGCTAATAGTCATAGTAGTATAAAACACATGTGTGCATACACATCCACACAATATATCAACATATATGTATATATGATCACACACATACGATATACACACCACACACATACACACGTGCACTCTCTCCTGAGATACAGGCAGTTAACTCTGGTCTGCTGTAGATCTGAGGTCATGCCTCCATCTTCCTCTCCAGAGGGCTCCTGGTCACAGGCATTTGCTATCAGCCCCCTTCATGGCGTCTTAAGAGGGTTTGGCTGAGCAGTGTTACTGCTGGCCACTCAACAGTACGTGTGCCTGCGTGAGGTTCTGCCAGACACAGTATAGAGAGCTGGAAGCATGACCTAGTCCGAGAGTAAACTCACTGTAATTCAGAGGATATTTTCCTAGACTCACGCAGTTTTCAACACTCTTAATGTGCGCATCTGTATGGCAGTGCTGTGGATGGCTTTCCTCCAGGTGTGACTCAACCATGGGTGCTGCCCTCTCGACTTCTCGTGAGACCAGACGAGACTGCACTCATTAATGTACTTTGTGGAGGGGAGTGCTCACGAGTGCCCATCTCTAAGGATTTATTAGCACCAGTGGTTGCTGGCGGGAGGACCTTTTTTTCAGCAGTGTAGCTGTCTGTAAGTTGTGCATACATCTGCACGTAAAACTCAGACTCACCGGATCGTAAGCGAGACTTGAATGGAGCTGTTCACGTCTCTCCGGCCAAAGTCATACCAGATAGGATGTCAGGGCAAAAGAAAATTATTCCCTTCAAAATAATTTGACAGAAAATAAGGGTCTACATCAATTCAGACTCAGGTCCTTAGTTAGCAAGGAACTGTTGAGCTTACAGCCCTGTTCACACTTCAGGGCAGGTGCGCGGAGCCTGCAAGGGATCTCCAGTTAATTCACTATATTATTCATGTTCCTCTTTTTCTAAGAAGTGGCTGCTCCAAGGCTTTCCTGCTTACCCTTAAACCAGAGAAGGCACAGCTCTGACAGCTGAGTGGCACCAAGACTTCAAAGCAAGGAATGGAACAGAACCCAGCCATTTCTCCATAAATAAAACACACAGCCCAGAATGGGACTCAGCCACTTCTTGTTAAAACACACAGTCCCGTAATCATACCCTTTAAAACCACTTGGGACCTTTAAGATGTCAAATAAAATGCAGTTAGCACGGAGAGATAAACTGTGTAAGTAGCCACGTGCCTATGGAGATAGCCTGGTGACTTAGCACCAAGCCCAGAAAGCACAGCAGCTGCTGGGAAGAGTAATGGAACTCCGGTCCCCTCTCCATGACTGCACAGGGGCCTTTGGACGATGCACTTGCCGGTACCTCCTGTCGATGTCGATCTTTGGATGGATACACTCCAAAACCAACTCTTAGTGTCAGTATAGTGGCATAAACAAATTCAAGGCAGAAATTCTGCACAGGAGAAGCGGCATTTTTACCTTATCGAGGAGACCCCAGGTTGGGATTTTGCTGTTGTTTCTTGTTGTCTCTTGCCAGCCCCTGGCTTGTAGCCAGTGATGGCTTGCTGCTCTGAAGCACCATCCTATTCTGCTGAAAGAGGTGGCCATGCTACCCCTGGGGACCTGTCCCCAACCTGGCATGATGGTGGTGATATACAGCTAAACATGGCAGGAAGGCCACGATGAGTTAAGAACAGACCTCTGAGAGGAGCCCCCATAGAACCTGTGGAATTCATCTCTTTCAGGGGATCCCAGTTTGGGAATCTCCGAAAAGTACCTTGGACTCAGGGTCCCCAGGACCTCTTAGCCATGGAACACAGCCTTGCTGACATTCTCTGCCCTCTCACACCCATCCCCAGGGCACTGCACATGGCCCTGCAGAAGCAATGCCAACCTGAATTAACCTGGGTGGCTGGAGAGGCCCAGGCATGCATCTCAACAAAATCCTGGCTATGGTTGGGTTCTACTTTCACGAGAGCAGAGGATCCAGGGTGACGGATGTCGTGCCGTCCCTTCCAGCTGGCAGCGGCTCCCTGCGCACCGGCACATTTTTCTAAGCAAGTAGCTCGTCTGCCTCCTGTTTCTTCCATTGTACCGCAGGCAACCAGAATAAAATACGCCAAATACTCCTGGCAGAGGTGCCGACAGCTGATGGATGTAACTTCTCCATGCATAATACGTGAGGAAGAGGGGTGAGGGCTGTCTTAAAAATGGCCATTTTTCCTCACTTTAGTGCCAGAGATAAACAAGGCACCTCCCCTGGTGAGCCAAGTCACCACTAGCAAAATGTACAAAGTTCCTAGTTCCAAATCTATTTCCCATTTTCCTCAAGTACAAATAGCAGGAATCTGGATTCACCGTCACTATCCAAAACAATCAGTGTCAAGTACAAATAAAACACCTCGGCAGTGACTGTTCAAGATGAAGCTGCTACAGCCATTGTCTCTTTAAATTGGAAAGAAAGGAAGAAAAATATTCAGCAAGTTACAGAACCAAATGTCACATTTGTCTAGACCCCAAATCCCCTCTGTTTAAACAGGGTGATTAATATCGGTTCCTGTAGGAAATTAGATTCGGGGATGCACGGCAAAGCAGATAGACAGATTTCTGGGCAGGGCAGCCATCTCCGGGTACAGCGCTGATTAATCTGCATCCCTGGAATACAAAATGAAATGTTGGGCTCTCCTGGGCGACAGGAGAAATGACTTTCCCCTCCTGAAGACAGAGGGAAGCAGGGCCAAACCCAGCAGACGGGGAGGCCACAGCATCACGTGCGGTGGGCTGTGTGTGGCAGGGCTCTGGTTTTCAAAACATCATGTCACGTTTACAGATGTAACGGCTCCTTTCCTGGCTGCCGACAGCTCCATCTCAGAAAGTTCTCTTTTCCTCCTCCGCAAGGATGAGGAGAAGAACCGAGCATCCCCTTTCTTAATAGCCCTCATCCCTCACCCTCCTCCCCCAGGTAGATAGTAAAGGCACACCATCCCCACCTCAGAGCGGTCCTATGGGATCGGAAGCAGCATGGACCACCACCAGTGTTCCTTGGAGCAGTAGATCTGCACACACATTTTTTTTCTTTTTAAATGAAAGGCTAAATGCATGGAGAGATTTGTTCAAATATGGTGCCAGAAACTTAATTTGCAAATTTATGTGCCTCTCCTCCTAAATCCAGTCCTCTCACCCATCACTCCAGAACGCCAGTGTGGCCAATGGTATCTAGTCAGCAGTGAGCATAAGATTTTGGACCAGTGAATAATTGTGTTATTTATTAAAAAAAAAATATTTACAGCAAGGATGAGCAATGTCACTTTCAGTAGGAATTTTGTAGTTACCAGGAACCCAAGCCTGCTATTCTGAACCATTCAGGGCCTCTCCAATAATTGTATAGAAGTGGGCATTATGCTATATTATTAAGGCTGTAATTTCCTGCTGAATCTATCTGGATGTTTCTTTTTATCACTTGGCAATTTCTATCTAGTTATAGCATAATTAAGTTTCCTGACCCTTGCTCAGTCTTTTAACAGGACGCTTTGGAAATATACTCGAATTGCAGATCCCAGGCTGATGTCCTCTTCCCCACACAGTAATGGAATAAAATTATTAATCCAGTAATTGTACAGCACACATTACTTTGCATTGAATGTCTCTCATTCTCATTTTCTGTTAGTGACAATCAGCCAGAGGTACAAATCATTTCTGCAGGGAGCAGGGGCCTTGGGAGCCACCTGTGCCGCGTGATTATCTGGAGGCGCTGTGGAGCTGGGCCCCAGCAAACAAAAACAAAGTAGATAAAACAGACTAAGTGGACGGGCTTTGTGGGAGCCTAGTCTGTTTGGATGCTCACCTTCCTAGACCT
>LOJH01000868.1:30669-52269 GCA_001685095.1 Ellobius talpinus
GAGAGAGAGAGAGAGAGAGAGAGAGAGAGAGAGAGAGAGAGAGAGAGAAACTCGAAAGGTTACTCAGCCAGATATGCCTTTACGGACACTGCCGGCATAGCAGCATATCCTGGGCTTCTGGTCTCCAATGGGTCTGAGAGGCGAGCTGGGATTTGCTTCTTTTGGGCTTGGGGTACCACAGCTCTGTGACCTTTCTTCTTCGCTGCCCTTCGCTTGAAAATACATGGACTGGAATTTGTCTCCATCTTTTATTTAAAAACCCAAATCTCTCTTGTGCATTCTCTCTCTCTCTCTCTCTCTCTCTCTCTCCCCCTCTGATTTAACACTTAGGTCCCTCTGTTTTCTCACATTCAGTATCACATTCAGAGCAGAGGTGGTCTCACTCTCAAGTCTGACAAGTTAATTTTCAGAGGAAAGATGCACCACACCACGAACTCTCTTTTACTGAGGCTGAGTCTGTCTGTCTGTCTCCTCTCTCTCACACAGCAGTCCACACAGACATGTAGCTATGGGCTTACATATTGCAAAGCATATTTTGATTATCATATATCATATATCAGGAAGATTTCTCTCCGCATGAGAAGTAGCATTGCCTTGATAGAATGGCTAACACTTTAGCTTTAATCTCCGGGAGAAAGTAAATATCTTCTGTTTGGGGAATATCACCAGAAAAAAAAAATAGATGAAGTACAAATTAGAGGAACTTTAATTTTTATGTCATATGCTAAGGCCTTCAAGATAACTGGATGTTTTCAACTGTCTTAAGTTAAAACTTTGGAGGATAAGATTTGGGAAATAAACACCGTGTCAAGGTTACGTTACTTAGCCTCATTTCAAAGTGGTACAATGAAAAGCATTAGAAACTTGACCCCCAAATTTAGATGGGTGTATGCAATTAACCAAACTCAGGATGTAAATTCTCCAGTTGTGTGCTGGAAACAAACAGCTACCTACACTGTCTTACCCCTCAGAGGCACAGTTAAATGAGCTGGTGTGGGGGCTCTTTCTCAGGCTGCCATACATTTCAAATAACCAGGACAGGAAAGGTGCCTCTAACAGGCTGGACAGGTCAGTCAGCATCTACAGGAAAGGTGCCTCTAACAGGTTGAGTAAGTAGGTCAGTCAGCATCTATGCTACAGGTTAGATGCCAGAATAGCCATTCCGTCAGGGGAAAAAAAAAGAAAGAAAAGAGGGGAAAAAAAAGAGAAAAGATCAGCTCAACAGGCAACAATGTTTCTTTATTTTCTGGTTTTGTTCCCAAATTTATTTGAATGCATTTGATGCCTTCTGAAGGTCTGCAAAAGGGAGCAGAATTTTGGGTGGGGATTGTCACCCCTACTCATTCTCAGCTAGGGAAGGAAGGACACACCAGGTGAGGGCATTGAGGAGGGTGAGGGAGAAGTTGATAAATGCTCCGTGTTGGAACCTAGGAGAAATCAGCAAACACTCCATGACCTCCTCCCAGGATCACATGGAAAACCTCCCAAAGTGAAAAGCTGTTGCCTCAAATCCCTGTGATACCGCCTCTCCCTGTGGGCAGAGTGACTGTTTATCTATCAGTGAGATCTTCTATGGCACGCTCGCCTCACTCCCCGTCCATGCTGGGCTTTATAAATTGCTTAAAGATAAAAAGCCTTACCCTGCTGAAAAAAAAAGAAGTAAGATATAATATTGAATTTGAACGAAAATGAACATTTTCCGGGTGCCCCTTATATATTTAAAATTGCTGTTTTCTTGCAATGAGTATAATTCATTCCGTTTTTCCCAGAGTATAATCCCACAAGGGTTTGACCAAACAAAACTGTTCTAATTATTGCAAATGGCTCAAATATTCTGTCCAGTGAGTTAAGTGATAAAAGTTTCAGCGTTAAAAGAAATAATAAGTGGAATTGCACGCATATTACAGTAATTGTGAGAGGCGTCCAATTTACATAGAAATCACGGGAAGGAATTCTGGCCACAGCATTTAAGTGAATCATTACAAGAGCCTGGCTGATACACTTAGAAGCCGTGGCATGCCAGGTGTGTCTTTTAGCATAATAAGTCCCGTAATGGAGCCTTTAAAAGCTTAAAATGTATACTTAGATTAACCTTTCTGTTTTAGGGCTTTTTTCCTGGGGGGGGGCGAGGCCAGCAGAGAAAGATAGGGAATTTTAAAGAGAAGCAATTAAAGGGATAGTCCCTTTATTTCAGGCACTGGAGGGTCCTTCTGGGTCCTTCCTCCTGACCAAGGGCTCCTTCCAGCCTCGGTTTCCACCACACACCGGATGTAGGCAGTTAGGAAAAACTGGCCATGTTTTCTCCCTAGTTAGGATTCAAGACTTTCACTCATATCCCTGAACAGTAGACTGAGGGTAATACAATCCTGACACGTTATTTATCTCTTGGCACTTAGGGGAGATTTCTTTAGCCAGAGAGATAGAAGCAAACAACTTCCAGAGCGAAAGCATGGAAGGCAGAAGCCATGTAACCTCATTTCTCTCTCCCCCGGTTGTCAGGGAAGCCCCTCCTCCTGTCCCTCTCCCAGCAGCCCCCACTGCAGTGAAAGCAAATTTCTGCCTCATTGTTAACAGACCCGTGACTGAAGATGAGTCAGCTCCCAGCACAGTTAGCAGGTAGGACGGTGCGGACCTGACTCATCCCTTCCAAAGTGACTCTGAGGGCAGGGAGGGGGGCTAACTCTTCTACTACCCTGAACTGAGCATGTTCAGTGCGACATTCACCCCCAAACCTTCCTTTCTTGCGCATGATTCATGACCCTCTCAGGCCCTTCATGCTTCTGCTGCATCTAAACCGCAGCTTTGCACTGTGCTCTCTCTCCCTAGTGTGGACCTCATGGCTGTCCGTCATGGCTGTCCGTGTGCGAGCCAGGACAGTGTCTGTGTGGGTTAACCTCTGTATGGTAAGGTGCTTACAGAAGGCCTCTTCTCAACCCGCTAGATACCAGAAACAGCCCCGGGGTACCCCTCCACACCGAAAAGCACTGTACCACATGTGGGGTGCCTGAAAAATCTCTTCACCCTCATCCCTGCCAGGGACTGAACCCTTTTGTTGTTTTCCAGAAAAACTGAATTCTAGGGGTAAACGAAACTGTAAGTATCAGACATAAGAAAAAAATATGATAGAAAAGGTCAGCAAATAAAATTTTAAAGTCCTTTCTTCCCAGCAAGACTTCAGCCTTCCATGTTAAGAAGCTTGGGCGGCAAGCTCTCATTCCTGTGCTTCAACTGAGTGGGAGTTGTGTTGAGAGAACTAACCTTGGCCAACAAAGAGATCTGGCCTTGTTCTGTTCACACGCAGGATCTGTGAAACAGCAGGCAAATCCATAATCCATGTGCTTTCCACACAGGGCACTGCAAAGGCTAAGACATCGTCACGTTTAGGAGTTAGGTGTGACCACGGAGGAAAGGCCACATGATGAGTTCCCTCTCGCTTTTGGAAGTGGGATCTTAATTTTCAAGAGTGTATCATTTGTTGTTTGAATTGTATTGAGGGCTTTATATTTAAATAGACACGGGGTTACCAGGAATACACACATGTTGACATGCATATGAGCTGCTGACTACTGTCATACTGTAGCACTGAGAACTAACATGGTTACCATGCTGTATTTCCCTCTGACCACCAGCATCCAGTTTTCCATAGCATGCGGTTTACGAGTTATAAAAGTTTTACGAGTGGACAGATTAAGGGCAGGCCCTGAGCCAGGGGCTGGGCAGGGATAAACTATGACTCAGTCCCTTCCTTCAGGGAGCTTGCTAACAGGTTGGTGGGGTGGCCCAGACAGTATGACTACAGCTGATGTGTGACCCAGCTATCAGCTCGGCAGAGACCACAGAAGGCCACCAAGGATGGCTGTGTGGATGTGCAATTGAACTGTGTCCCGAGTGCCCCCCCAGAAAGACATTGTGGGGACTTCTTTTAAAGGTCCATCCTCATTGGGATAAAGAGGAGACGGCCCCATGTTTTGAAAGCTAGGAAGTAGATGGATTGCTGGTGTTAGGTCAGAAAGTGCTGGGGTGTCAGACCTTGGCCAGCTGATAGGAAGTAAGGAGACCTGATATTTCATGGAGGGGTCCATCTGCCAGCTTGGAGCTATGAATCCTGGGAACAGGGCTATGCCAAAGGAGGCAAAATCAAGAGTCTCTCTTAGGGGTGTCAGATCCCCAGATCTCATCCCAACCCAAGAAGGCTGGTGGACACCCTTCCCGCTGCCAGGCTGAGCAGCCCTCAAATAAGTAGAGGCAGGGTTGCTGCTCTTGGTCTTCCTTGGCCCTCAATCTAAGAGCTATTGGGCCTTATAAGGACAAGCAGGGGGTGAACCATTTAATTAGATAATGATAAAAAAAAACCCTACAAACACTGATATGGAAGTTCCCCACCTTAAAGAAACAGCACCACTCTGAGTCATGTGCCCATCAAATACACCACATGCTTGGGGCTTCCTGACACGCCATCGCCTTTCAATGTTCTCATCTCACATACAAGCAAACAAGGGGTTCTCTTCAGGTAAGTGAGCAACAATAACAGCATGAAAGACAGGAAAACATGGCATGGGTAAGATATTTACATAGCTGCATCAGAGACCAGATATGAGGTCTTCGTAAAGTACATTATCTTTAAAGATATAAGAGATGGGACGGGCAAAATGGCTCAGAGGAGAGAGGTGCTTGCTGCCAGGGCAGACGGCCCGAACTCAAGCAATGGAACAGAACAATAGGAGAAGTGACTCCCACAAGTTATGAGATTAAATAAATGGTGACATAAAAAGCCCAGGGGATTAGATAAGATGGGTTAAACCTCTCAGAAAGGAGACCCGAACCCCAAAGGAAGAGAAAAACAGATGTAGGAATTTATAAAAAGAAATGAAAGATGATATAACATTAGGATATCAGCCCCAAAGATCCAAAGTTCAAATAACAGGAATTACAGAAGGAGTTCACAAAGAAATCACCAGAAACTCCAGAAAAGACTCAGGGCACATGCTCCAAACTAAAGAGGCCCAGCAAGTGCCCTGAACATGGGGAGACTGATGGAGAACACCCGTATTTAAACATTTTATCTGATTTTGCTTGGGATTGTAGATAATTGTGGAACTGGTAGTGGAATAAGGACCTTCTAAACGAACTCACACTGAAGAAATTCTGATCTGCTAAACCAGCTTGTAGCATACACAGAAATCTGACCACTCATGAAGAAGAGCAGACAGAGTCACAGGAGCCCAGAAAAGGCATGAGAAGCCACGCTCTGTGTCCCCGCGGGGAAGATGGTGGCCTTTGGGGTCATTCTGAACAAAGGCAGCACAAGTCCTTGGGGATTTGATGGAGACATAAGTGTGGACCGGGCAGAGGGGGCCTCTGTGTGCAGAGTTAGCTACAAGCCCAATTCCACAGCTAAATATACAAGCATCCCTGGGGGGTTAACATACTGTATCTGGACACCTGCCACATCATCACCGTCTATTTAACCATTTGGAGGGGGGAGACGGTGCAGGGGAAGCAGTGTAGACCATTTCTAGACTCGCACCATCGAGAGCACTTGGCACCTGCAGAGACACCTGGGTTTATCTTGGTTCAGAAAAGCCACTAAACACAGCCACGAATGGCACCAATGTTTAAGCCTCTGTTTCAAACCATTAGAATTTAAAATGCATCATGTACTTAAAGAGTCCAAAGAAGAAAAGACAAGATGCTGAGGTTGGGTCAGTAAGCCAAGGAGGTCCCAGGGAACAGGCATGCCATTTCAAAGCATCACAAGGATTCAGATTTGGTGGCACATGCCCATCATTGAAGCACTAGGTAGACTGAGGCAGGAAGATGGCCAAGAGTTTGAGACTTTCTTGGGATAGTTTTAGTTAAGTTGCAGGCTACCCTGGGCTATGGAGTAAGACCTTGTCTCAAGAAAACAGAACAAAAGAATTGCACAAGGGACTTGGGTTCAACGTGGAGAATGGGCATCCAACCTGGCATAATATGATGACTTTACAATGCTCAACATTCACAGGCACCGTCTTTCCCATTGCCTGTCACCATGTGGGGACAGGGGGAGTTGAAGATAAGAGAAAAAGTTAGCATTGCTGCTAACAGCCAGATATACTCCCTGCCTTCACAAAGAGCAAATGGCTGTGAACTGTGCTCTCTACTGCGATGATAGGTCAAGCAGAAAAACAATGTCCACACACCAGCAGCATTGAGACGGCGCTTCAGAATGACCGCATGACACAGAAGCAAGCAGGAACAAAGACGCTGAGAATGGACCGTTATCCACCAATACTCTCCTGAGGGGAACACAAATAACGTAAAAGCCATATAACAGCCCTACATGCAAACACACATATGTTGCAAAATCACAAGGACCCCATGAAGCGAATTTCCACTGAATCCCTCTAACAACATAGTTCTGTGAGATTTACTGAGTTCACGTAAACTGGACGTGGGCGCACACGTGGGTAAAGAGAACCATGGGAGCCTGCAGTTAAGATACAGCAGCAGCCCGAGCTCAGCGGTGGCCAGAAAGCAAGACTTTAAGGAACAGACAAAAAAGCAGAAGTAGAGGCAAACAACATGCTGCTCTTCAACATAATAGAGGAATGTGTTTTACGTCGGCAGAGAAAGACCAAACTGTTCCATCAATTCTTCAGGAGAAATTGCTTAAGTGCAAACACTGGCTGTTGCACTCGCCTCACGCATCTGCGTGAAGTACATGTGGATTTTACTGCCAAGGCAAAGTTGGGAGGACTCGGGGGAAATTTCCATAAGAAACGTCTGATGTGAAGACAGTCTGCAAACATGGAATCACAACAGAAACTAAGGAAAATCTTGATGGACTTGAGTACCTTTTAAGTTAGAGAAACAGGAGGACATGTCACATTTGGGAAAACAGCTGAAGTAGACCATCACACCCAAAAGCTACTAAAAATCCCAATATGTAAAAAGTACTTGAAGATCAATAGGAAAAAGCTTTTCATGGAAGAGTGGACTGTGGCTATCAATAGAGAGTACAGATCAGTAGACAGTCACCTTATGAAAACCATAGGAAGACAACTTAAAACCAGATGTTTTCAAAAAGGTCAAATGGCAAACAAACCAAAATCAAATAACAAAAAAGCAAACTCAGATTCTCAAGAGCCGGTCTCTTACTTGCTGGTGTCCACTCCTGTGAATTTTCCACAGTGCAGGGGCCTTGGAAACACTGGTCTCCTTTGGCTCAGAATTCCACTCCCATTGAGGAAAGAATCAGAAATCCATACTGAGCTTTAGCCAAACTTCAAATGGCAACTTTTCACTTCAGTTAAACCAGGGGAAAACACAAATGTTCATCGGTGGGAAAACTTGCATTGAGTCAGTTTAAGGTATCTGTTTGGCTTTTGTGAATGTCCTGACTAGCTTTATGTCAATTTGATACAAGCTAGGGAGGGAAAGGCAGGAACCTCAGTTGAGAGGCATTTTCTTAGTGTTTGATAGGAGAGGGCCCAGTCCATGGTGGGTGGTGCTGTCTCTGGGCTGGTGGTCCTGGGTTCTCTAAGAAAGAAGGCTGAGCAAGCCATGAGGAGCAAGCCAGGAAGTAGCACCCCTCCCTGGTCTCTGCATCATCAGCTCCTGCCTCCAGATTCCTGCCCAGTTTGAGTTCCTGTCCTGACTTCCTTCAGTGATGGATTGCAATATGGAAGGATAAGCCAAACAAACCCTTTCCTCCCCAACTTGCTTTTGGTCATGGTGTTTCATCACAACAACAGTAACCCTAACTATGACATACCACGTATGCCACCCAAAGCCACGTCAGGGATGCCCTTATCAAAAACGCAGAGTCCCCACTGTGTATGTGTTTTTTGTAACCAGAATGCATTTGCCTTTCCACCTGGAACAGCTGCACTGCATATAAGTTATTAAATAGCAAACTGTAGTTGGAGACGGCTCTTTTGTTTCCAGGCCACCCAGACCCAAATCATCACACAGAAACTGCATTAACTACAACACTGTTTGGCCGATGGCTCAGGTGAATTTCTAGCTAGCTTTTACATCTTAAGTTAACCTATCTCTATTATGTTATATTTTACCACAAGGCTTGAGGTTTGTTACCTCTTGCTCCTTGGGCAGCTGCATGGCATCTGCCTGACTCTGCCTTCTTTCCTCCTCTATCTCTGCTTGGATTTCCCACCTTGGTATATTCTGCCCTGCCATAGGCCAAAGCAGCTTCTTTATTAACCAATGATAATAAAACATATTCACAGCATACAGAGGGGAAGCCCACATCAGCAAACCATGAGGAAGACTGCATGGGTCTGAGCACAGGAAAGGGCCCAGCACCAAGGTGGCCAGGATCTGAATGCAGCCGGTGGCTCTTGACACCCGGAGGGAAAGTGGGGACTCCCAGTCTCTGTGCAACATCTACTTTGCTCTCTGATAGATGGGTGTGACCTCCCTACCAAAGGAGCTGTAGGGATGCCAGCTGGGGACACATGGGACTGAGCTGTGTCAGGATAAGAAGGCTTTGGACACAGAGTGGAAACCAAGGGGAGGCAGCAAGCCTGGGCAGTGTGGTGAGGCCACTCACTCCCAGAGACGGCTTCAGTATGGGTCTGGCACATTGGCTCCAGTGGTGGTATCTACCTTCTCTCGGCCACGAAAGACCTAAACCCTTTATGCTCATGGTTTTCATTACCTTTAGTCTTAAGGTCTCTGCTCAGAAGGTAGCAGAACACCTAGGTGTTCTCCATGACCTTGGGCCTATTTACGCAGCCTGTCACACTCAGAGTATGTCATTTGAGAGTGACCCCTCTCTCCTGCTCCTGCCCCAAACTGTTCTTTGGCTGCTTTCCCAGGTGAACTGTGGCCAAGAGCCCTCTCCACCTGTTCCAAGGGAAAGAAAGAAGCACAGCCTTCAGGTTGGCAGTTCACCAGGAGTGTAATGAATTGGAGCAGGACATCCAGGCACTCCAAATGCACGTTTCCTCTTGTTTTATACAGGACACAAACTTCTTTCCACCCTGTTTTCTAGTCTGGGGCTTTTGTTTGTTTTGTGTGTGTGTGTGGTGTTTTACTGCTTTCTTAAAAGTTTTTTTTTCTTTTTTGTTTTAAACATCAAATCGCCATATCTGTGATCAGCTAATGGCCATGAGGACTGTTATCCCTTGGCAATGCTCTCCCTGTGGATATCTGCAAACACACTTGAGATCTTCCACCACCCTTGGTCCCTAGAAGCTTTATGACAGCCCACCAAAGTCAGCCCAGCTTTGTCCTCAGCAGGTTTTACACAAACATCTTCTAGGACTGTTTCTGTCAACTGTGAGGACTGGTGAGCAGGGGTGGGGCGAGGGGGTAGGGTGAGGGGGTGTGGGAAGGATGGGGCAGAGTGAGGCAGAAGCATGGGGCTTGCCCATGCCAACCTGTGCATGTATCCCACATGCCTATGCACGGCCTATTTATTTTCCTTTCTTTCCTATTCATTATTTTTAAGTATAAGAACAACGGAACATATGTGTAGAGAGAAACAGCAAACCGTGGGAGTGAGGGCGGTTGAAGCAAAACGCTGCTGAGCGCTCTGGAGTGCAGCTGAGCCCCAGTGGGTCCAGATGTGGGGAGAGGAAGCAGAGATCCCAGGGCTCACCCAGGAGGGCAGCTGCTCAGATAACCCCAAGTGTAGCACCCAGGCCACTTCCCCATGACACCTTTGAAGCTGGGGCCTCTGCAAGCCCTCTTCAAGGACCAAGGAAGCACCCATTTTATGCATTTTTATTATTTTTCATTATGCAGGCTATATTGCAAAACTTTCTGGCCTTCCAAGAAACGCCCCACTTCTAGTTGCATGATGGGAAGGTGTATGATGGAAAGGTGAGTGATGGGAAGGGTGCATGATGGGAAGGTGCGTGATGACGGGAAGGGTGCGTGACGGGAAGGGTGCGTGACAGGAAAGGTGCATGATGGGAAGGGTGCGTGATGGGAAGGGTATATGACGGGAAGGATGCGTGAAGGGAAAGGTGCATGACGGGAAGGGTGCATGATGGGAAAGGTGCGTGACGGGAAGGGGCATGATGGGAAGGGTGCTAGATAGGAAAGGTGCGTGATGGAAAGAATGGCCTATTGAGAACGTGTGTCCCCTGCACCATGTTCAGCGGTGGTCTGAGAAGCAAAGATCTTCACAGTGAAACATCTACTAACTTTATTTGCATCTCGTTTATTTATTCTGTGTCGGCGCATGTCTATTATGTATGTGCACATGCCATGGTGTGTGCATGGAGGCAAGAGGACAACTTTCCGAGGTTCTCTCCTGTCATGCGGGCGCCAGGGATTGAACTAACACTGTCAGGCTTGGTGGAAGTGCCTTTACCAGTGTGAGCCATCTTGTCATCCCAGGCTTAATAGCATTAATAGAAAGATTAAGGCCCAGGGTAGACACAGCTGAAGAGAGAATTATGATTGGATGACATTCTTCAGTTCTCACTAGCCTCCGCAAAATGGGGCAAATAGTGGGAAAAATAAAAATAGAAACTTAATAGACACATTGGCTGGCCAAACAGCCTCAGTTTCAAGGAGGAAACCTGTCTTGGAACAATAAGATAGAGAGTGAAGACCCTTGATGTCCTTCTCTGGCCTCTGCATGTTCTCAACACATACGTGGTGAGCATCACGGATACCACTGGGGAATGTAGATGGTGATGAGACCTTTATGTAAATGCACCAGGACAGAGAGTAGATCTGGGAGGATGAAATAGTCATTGGGGAAAATGGGTGCCCAACTGTGACAGAGGACACAGAGATGCTGTCTTCAAAGGACAAATGAGACAGAGACATGAACCCAAGACTGTCAATCAGTTAAATGTAATTATCAAAAATCACAATAGAACAAAGCCATTAAAAAAAACCTTGGTTGACCTTTATTAAAGGCGTTTTTTATGGGGTAAACTTTAGGGAGAAAATCCCAGAAATATGTGCATGAGATTTAAGAAGGGATGTTCATCCCATAAAACTACATGAATGAAACCTCAACAAATACAAGCTACATGAATGACAACCTATAATTTATGAGTTTGAAACAATACAGAATGAAGAAACAACCTCCACACCTCCTACAGTTTATACTGAAGGTACATTTCTTGCATAGGTGCGAAGAAGGGTCAGTGTTGGCTATATGTTTCAGGTCATGTGACTCCAGCTAATCGATGTTCCTAAGCAACAAACAACACTGCAGACGTAGTACATTACTGCAGCACAGAATTATTTCCAGGTCAGATTGGGAAATAAGACAGGGAGAAAATCATCTAAGTGCTCTGTTAAGGAGAACAGAGCAGAATAAGAAATCTTCATCAGGGCAGTAGAGACAGGACGCATGAACTCCATCCGAAGACGGGTCTGCCAGGCTTACAGCAAGTGTCAACAGTGAGCTCCCTATCTGATGGACTGGACTGCAAATCCCAGGCATGGTGTTAATTACAAGGGATGAGAGCTACCGTGTAGTTGGAAGCCGCTTGTTCGTTCCCAGCTGCCCAGACCACAAAATAATTACACAGAAACTGTATGATTTGCGATACTGTTTGGCCAGTAGCTTAAGCATATATTTAGCTAGCTTGTATCTTAAACTAACCCATTCCTATTATTTTATATTTTACCACAAGGCTCATGTCCTACTGGCAAGGTTCCAGCTGGTGGCTCATGTCTTTCTCCTCTGACAGCTCCATGGCTTCTCCCTGACTCTGTCTACTCTCTCTATATATGGTCTTTTCCAGCCTGGCTATATTCTGTTAAGCCATTGGCCGAAAGCAACCTCCTTATTCATTAACCGATAAAAGCAACACATACAGTGAGCGACTTCCTACACCAGCACAGCACAGCACATAGGAAAGGTGAGACAGAGGAGAGCGGAGGCAGACTCATAAGGGTTGGAAAAAAATGCTTTAAGATAGAAGAAATACTAGATATTCCAGCTATAACATGGTGGAGGCTGGAGATAAAGAGAACTGCCTGCTCTTTCCAGAAGACCCTGGTTTAATTCCCAGCACCCACATGGTGGCTCCCATCTATCTGTAACTCAGTTCAGGGGATCTGGTGCCCTTCTGTCCTCTGTGGACCTCCATGGGCACGTGCATGCATGTGCGCACACACACTCTCCTCCACACAAAGTACATGATAAAAAAAAAGACTCTTTAATAAAGTAAAGTGCTAGAAAGCAACGAACTACCAGAATAGCGGGACAAACCTAACGCAGTTAAAGAAGGGAAATGGTAAGAACAAAAATAATTCAGTTAAAAATAAAGTGCCAACAAAGCCAGAATTGTGTTCTTTGAAAAAGACATAAAATTAACCAATTCCTAGAAGACTATGGGGTAAAACCTCAATGGAGGCGCAGCTGGCGCACAATGTGGAATTGTGCACAATCGCACACAATAGGCAGCAATGCATGTACAAGAGACACCGAAAACATCAGAGCCAAACCAGAAAAGCTTACAGCTGTCAACTTGAGGAGAATGTGAAAAGCAAACTCCTTCCACAGAACAAATGATTGAAGGGGCCCCCAAAGGCTGAGAGGCCCAGTAGCGATTATACAGCTTGGATCATGGTTTAAAATCTGCCTCCAAAAGGAAAGCAGGCTTGTGAACCCTGCCAAGAATCACATGACGTCACCACACAGCTCTTTCCTATATGTATATCTGGAAAACTGATCTTCTCAAGCAGAGTACCCACCAGGAAAGAAACTGTTTTAGAATTTATGCTGTTTTTGTGGCAAAGGCCAGTAGGTATATACTGATAGGTTGAAGCAGGAGGATTTCAAGTTTGAGGTCAACCTGGGCTATACTTTTATGTATGACTCACACCTATAATCACAACATGTGAAGGCTGAGGCAGGAGGATTGCCACAAGTATTAGGCTGCCCTGAAATAAGCGTCTCTCTTAAAGCAAGAGTTAGCTGGGCAGAGGTGTTGCACGCCTTTAATCCCCAGCACTCAGGAATCAGAGGGAGGCAGATCTCTATGAGTTCAAGTCCAGCCTGCTCTACAAAGCGAGTTTCAGGGCAGTCAGGGCTGTTACACAAAGAAACCTTGTCTCAAAATAACAAACAAACAAAAAGAGAAAATTGAAAAATAAAAAATAAAATTTAGGTTGGGTGTAAAAGACAGTAAATTTCTGGCATTTTTCCTTCCTAAAAGACACTTTGTCCTCGCCATGCCACCATTTGTGGAATTTCCTGTGATCTCAAGTGTTAGAGTTACTTGATGTGGGATGCCCCTCTATATGCTGTGAATATGTTTTATTACCATTGGTTAATAAAGAAGCAGCTTTAGTTTATGGCAGGGCAGAATATAACTAGGCAGGAAATCCAAGCAGAGAGAAAGGGAGAGAAAGAAGGTAGAGTTGAGGAAGAATCCAGCAGTCACCTGAGAAACAATATGGAGGTAACAAACCATAAGCCTCATGATAAAATATAAACTAATAGAAATGGGTTAATTTAGGTTGTAAGAGCTAGTTAATAATAAGCCTGAGCTAATGGCCGAACAGCATATAATTAATATCAAGCCTCTGAGTGGTTATTTTAAAAGTGGCTATGGGATCAGGCAGGAAGAGTAACCTCCATTTACAGTTGCTTTTTACTTTTAATTCTAAAAGTTATTTGCAAGAGACCCTTAGACTTGCAAAGACCCTGTTGCTTATTGTATTGAGTAAGACTGCGTTTGGGGGCTGGGTTTTTCTTCTCATTCCCCAAACAAGGCCAAAACAAGCGAATCAACAGAAGCATACCTAAAAAGTGGCAATCTGTTCAGTGAACATCTCCAAAGAATACTGACTTTGACCGTGAGCCATGGTGTGGGTGGACAGACACACTGTCAGGGGACAGTGGCCACAGGGAGGTTCTCAGCGGTCAGTGACAATTGGCTTGCTGGTTCAGGGAAAGTAGGTGACGGGACAGGATCTGACAATCACGTAAGCTTTGTTTTTCTGTTGAGAAGGCAAAAGCTACAGGGGGACTCGCCTTCTGAACCTGTGGGGGGCCTGAGCACTCAATTAAGCATCACGGTGTTATCATTTTCAAAGCATCCATGATTCTGCATCTTTGGGTTGATGTTCAGCCAGCATGAGGGTAACAAGGAAGCAAGACGCAAGCTCCTGAGTTCAGCTGTGCTCAGCTGAGCTGAGACTGCATTACAAGTCTGTGTGCTTCCAGGAATAAGAGATCCCAGTAACTCCTGAGACCTCCCTCCCAGGATAAAGCCACACAGATGGGGGGGCGTGCTCTCCTGATGCAGCACCCTGAGTGTGTACCCCCACAGACCTGGCCCCAGGATGCAACCCTGCCTCCCTCCCTCCTTCCCCCATAGAGAGCTGCAGCATGAGATCACTGTGAGGTCCAGGGTCACAATGTCCCTTCCATTCACTAGCTGAGCAGCCCCTATGCAGTTTAAAAGTTTACCTTATCAAAGTTTCCTCACATGTATAGTTGCTGTAAATACCAAATGAAATCATGTCTGAGAAGAGCCTGGCTCAGTGACTGATTGACACAGAACACGAAGTCAGTAAATGGCATCCCTCCTTGGTATGACACGTTCTTATGAAGCAGTCTCTAGAACGCATTCCCCATCAGTCCCTGCTACCAGACATTTTATCGATTGTTGCTGCGCTAGCCTGGGTCTTTCGGTCCTTCTGTAGATTATAACCCCTGGACAGAGGTGTGGCTATGATTCCCGGAGGTGTGAAAGGTAGGAACCCCACACCTTCTGGGCTACACGAGGCTTGGCTCCAACAGCAAAGAAAAGCTACCTCGTGCTTCTGAGCAGAGGGGTAAGAAATCTCTCTCTTCAGAGGGCCTGAGCGACTGTAGAGAGGAGATGGGTGGTGCAGAGACTGGCAGAGAGAGGCGAGGTGGTCATTGGAGAAGCACACAGCAGCTAGAGGGGGTGACGCCCGAAGTGGAGCCACGGCTGCAGAAGCAGCATCTGAGGCTGCTCAAATGAGCAGGGACGTGCACCTAAGCAAAGCGCCGTGATGGGGGCTGATAAAACTCCCTAGATATGATGGCAGACCGCCTGGCCACACCTTCCACCCACACACAAGCCTGCATTCCAGTGCTGGGTCAGGTTCACCTAAGAGCCTGTAGCAGAAACCAAGGCTCTGGCTTCTTGGCCCTCACCAAGGGACACACAGCTTGGAAATGGAATTCTGGGAGGTCTGAGCACACAGTAGAAGGTCAAGGTAGAATCAGACTCCTCCCTTGCTGGCTGTTGGGAACCAGTGAGAGAGAGGAGGTGTCTAGAATGTTTTAGAAGAGATGGAAACTGTTAGGAGGCGGGGCCTGGCTGAAGGAAGTGAGTCACTGCTTTGAGATTGTACAACCTGGCCCCACTTCCAGTCTTGTTCTGCCAGATGGCAAAGGAATCCAGACTACTATATGCACCAGCCGCCATGAAGCTGCCTGCCCCCACGTCTTCCCCGCCATGATGAACTGTATCCTTGAATGGTGAGCTAAAAGAAACCTTTCTTCTCGGGAATTTAGTCACAGGAAGGGGAACACGTACAGTGAGGAAGAGCCAGTCCAGTCCAGGCTAAGGGTGTAATAGAAAAGGTGCCCCCAGTAGGGGCAATCCTACCAAGAGCTACAAGGCACCTAGGTCTCAGGCAGCCCATGAGTCACCAGCGTCTGAACCCCCAGCAGCTTGCTAGAGACCAGACAAGATCCCCGACCTCAGCCAAAGCCCAGAATCACAAGCTGTGTTTGAACCAGGTGTTCAGCCAGGTGGGACCCTTGTGCACACTTGGATTTCAGGGAACAGCTTGGAGGAGATTCTCACTAAACGCCATGAGATGTGGTCAGATTATGTGAGGAGGGCAGGTGTTCTCGGGTCACGGCAGGGTGAGATGCCCATGTTTGTGGTGGTAGGGTGGGCACCGTTATGGAGGATGCTGGCATTTGTTCCATGTGGCAACCACTCTGAGCCAGTGAGTCCCGGAAGTGACTCACAGTGTTCCCTTCCTCTCGCCTGCCAGTGGGGCTTTGTGTGGTTTTCTTTATATAGATTTTGTGTCTTGATGAGGAAAGTCAGGGCCCCGGGGTAATTATATATACCACCTCCTACCCTCATAACCCTGGCACTCCGTAAATGTCAAAACAATAATAAAACAAACAAGTCACAGAGAAAGCGGGGCTTTCGATGATAAGACCCCCTTCACCTCTGCCCTGAGGAGCCCCATGTGGGAAGGAGAGAGGGGAAGGTCCTGTGTCTACAGGCTGCTCACCCTGGTCTCTTCTACAAGTCTCTGCATAGCACTGCCCAGACCTAGAGTTTTCTATTTTTCCAAATCCACCGTTCAGCCCTTCCCTAAGAAGTCAGCGTACATCCTACACTTCCGAAGAGCTGCACCCATTGGTCCCATAGCTATCTATTTAAAACGAAGTCAGGATTGGAGCTAACATTGGAACTCGGCTAATGGATGTGTGGGTAAGCTTTCTCAGACAGAAGTGTCAGCCCCCCTTCAAAACGAAATGATGAGCCTAGGTACAAAATTACCCAACATTTGGGGGTGATTCTGAACAGTTTGACTTCATGTCATGCCACAGGAACTGATATCCCTGGCTCTCATTTTCTCAGATCCATGACTTTTGTGGAGAAACTGGCCCAGGGAATTTAACTGAAAGAATAAGGCAATCACAATAAGCACAGGATGGTCTCATAAATAGATATGAAAACATTTTTTTTTCTCTGGGCCTGAAAACTTGTTTAGAACCCTGTTAATATTCAGCAGGGATGATTCAATGGCTGCAGGCCTAAAATGAGGCTAAGCTGAGCTGAGAAAGTGTGGGTGCCATGTTTGGGGTGCCATCTTGGGTAGGAGATCATGAGACTCTGGCCAACAGTGGCCCCGTGACTAAGCAGAGAGAACCGATAGCATCGTCTCCTAGGACCCCTTTGGTCAGTGGGTGGGACAAAGGCTTTTCAGTACCAACAGTGGGGGCTGAGAGACAGCTCAGTCAGTAATGCACTTGCCACATCAGCAAGAGAGCATGGTTGTGGGTCCCTAGCAACCACATATAAAGCTAGGTGTGGCAAGGCATGCTGGGAAGGTAGAAACAGACTTTTACCTGGAGCTCCCTGGCCACCCAGCCTGGCCAAAGCAGTGAGCTCTGCATTCAGGGAGAAATCCTGTCTTAGAAAGGAAGGTGGAAAGCGATTAGGAGGGTGTCCAGTGTCGACATCTGGCTACCACAGGCACACTAACACATGTGCAAACATATGTGTATGCGTACACACAGACATCGGAAGCTTGAGAGAAAAATCAGTGTATACAAGCTTAGGGTTCACCTACCTTTCTCCACTCCTACTTTTTTTAGTTACTAGAGACAGGGTTTCTCTGTATAACTGCCATGGCTGTCCTGAAACTCACTCATGTATACCAGGCTGGCCTCGAACTCGTGGAGATCCACCTGCCCCTGCCTCCCAAGTGCTGGGATGAAAGGCATGCGCCACCACTGCCCCGTCTTTTCTCTAGTCTTACACAGTCTAGGATCCAAAACTTGGCTGCCCCTCAATTTCAAGCTGGATCTTCCCACATCAAACAAGGCAATCAAAACAATCCCCCACAGCCACGTCCACAGGTCAATTTGATTGAGGCAATCCCTCACTGAGACTATCTCCTCAGAGGGTTCTAGGTCATGCAACTAGATACAACCAGCCATGGTGATGTGCTGACCAGCCTCTACGTATCTCAGTACCCACCGAGTTTAGGATACCAATACACCAACAGGTGTGGGCAGCTCATATTGAGTCACAACTTTGAAAGTTTAAGGAAGTTTACCACAGTGTTTCCCTTGTCATTGCGCTTGGCTCTGCCAGGAACTGGTCATGTCACCCCACCTCTAGCCCTCCCTCACAGTGTGCTGGTTAGCTACAGTTAGCCTGGCTGCATTAGCTTCTCACTTTCCTCTGGGCCTCTCTTCCTGAATTTTTGACAGTCTTATCCCTGTATCAGGACATGGTTGTGCCTCAATGGGTGTTGATACCCTGATCTCCTTAGAGGATGCCAGATAGCACCTCTCTAAGATGCCCTATCTAAATGCAGCCATGTTCTGAGGTATTGAGGCCTAGGATTGCAGCCTTCTGGGGACATCAGATGCTGTGTCGCTAACAATAGCCTTCCTGTACTAGATACACACCTGGGATGGCAGGAAAGCCAGTCTTAGTACCCAGGGAGGTGACCTGTGTGGGATTCTGAAGGGGCTTGGAGTCCATACAGTGTCAGGCTGAGGCCCTTGTACTGCCTGTGGGTCTGCCAAGGACGCCTCTCTAGAACATTCCTACTCAGAGGCACTTATTGATCCCATCACAAACAAGGGCATCTGCATTGTTACTTTTTGGGTTTTAATGTATGTTCTCCAATTTAAAATGATGGTATGAATGCCAGGCATGGTGGTACACACCTTTAATCTTCAGGAGGCAGAGGCAGGCAGATCTCTGAGTGTACGGTCAGCCTGGTCTACAAAGTGAGTTCTAGCACAGCCAGGGATATACAGAGAAACCCTGCCTCAAATAAACAAGCAAACAATTAATAAAATGCTGGAATGAAACTAAATATAGTGAATATTTGATGTTCAGAAATTTTGGCTGAAGACTTCGGTCGTTAGCCCCCCACCTTCTTCTGGGGTCTATTGGCATGGGCAGCTATGCCGTAAATGTACAGGCATTTCCAGAAATCAGGGTCTGAGTTAATCCTCACCTTGGGAACTTGGTACATGATCAGGCCCCCTTGGGAGAATAGGCCAAAAGGATCTGGGACATATTTGGGATCTTACCCAGGCTGGGTCCACAGACTTGCAGAATGGGCATTTTTCTATTGCATTGGATGTTTCCAGTAAAACTGGGAGGGCCTATGTGATCTCCTAGCCTATAGGGAAGGAGCTAAGTGAGGAGGTTCTGCAGAGATGAGTGTCTTCCCAGGTAAGGTAATACATCAACGACAAGGCCACACTGCAGACCAGTTGACAAGCTGCAGCAGCAGACACTGGTTCTCTCCATCTCTCTCCAGGACCTCCTTGTTCCTTCAGAGAGTCTTGAGAGAGCCCGCTCGATGGGAATGGATGAGGCATGCGCAGTGAGTGGCGCCCAGGCATGGGAGCTGAGCCCGCACAGCCTTGATGCTGGAGAAGGTTCTAGCATTGGGTGCCGCAGGGAAATGAGCCGCTGAGTACAGAGGCCTGCAGAACGTGGGATTGAGAGCAGGTTCGCATCCTGATGCCCCATGAAGGAAAGCAGCACTGCCATTCTTACACAGGGATCCCTGCACTCAGTTCCTGCACGTGGGACCGGTGCCAGCCGGCAGATTAGTATTCTACGGATCTCATCTCTGTTGTCCTTTAGCTCTGAGCACCAGCTGGGAGACATCTAAGCCAGCTCATTCTCAATTTTATTAGTACTTAGCCACCCAAAAGGATCAAAGTCAACAGAAATTGTTTCACAAATCATCTTCAGAAGCCCCTGAGTTGTGAGGAAACTATATAAGCCATCCGCTGATGATTGCTTCACAACGTTAGAACGGAATTTTCCAGAACACTTCCTGAGATGGAACGGGGGGGGGTGGCTAACTGCAGATACACCTTCGCTTTTCTGAGCGGATGTCCCAGCTAGCTGATGGTCACAGTTTCCTGGGTTCCCGCCAAGTGCCAAGCCTTGCAGTAGACGCTGCCTCCTTGCTCAACAGGTTTTTAGGAAAATAGAGCCCTGACTTTATTTTACCTTCAACATTCGACAGCCAACAACAGAGGCAATTTGAAGGCCTCTTGAATGGCTCAGAAATCAATTACGCCGTCATCTCTGATCACACAGCAGATACAAAGAAGCCAGGGAAAGCACCTCACCCAGTCGAGGGAAAAGTTAAATGGAATTAGATTTCAGTCAACACCTAGATTATAGTATCATGTTTCTGACAAGATTACAAAAAGCAGATTAATCCTCTCAGAGCACCTTAATTGTGGGAAAGGCTTCCGTGCCCGAAATCCAGCGGAGGTGGATGACAGGGGCCATAAGGAGAAGACGGCTGAGTGCTAACCCAGACGGGGAGATCAGTGCTGGGGTTCAGGCTGAAATACTCAAAATACTCTTATGAAAGGTCTGTAGCAGTGTTAGACGACCAGGGCTCCAAAGTCAGCCAAAATTTCTAAATAGCAAAATATTCAGCAACTTTAGCTTTGCACTATCATTTTAAGTTGAGGAAAATATGTTAAAAACCAAAAAGTAACAACACAGATGCCTCTGAGTGGAAATGTTCTAGAGAGGCGTCCTTGGCAGACCAACAGGCGGTACGAGGGCCTCAGCCTGGAACTGTGAGGACTCCAAGCCCCCTCAGGATCCCACACAGGTCACCTCCCTGGATACTAGGATTGGCTGTCCTGCCATCCCAGGTGCACATCCGGGACAGGATGGCTGTTGTTAGCAACACAGCATCTGATGTCCACAGAAGGCTGCAATCCTAGCCCTCAATACCTCAGAACATGGCTGTATTTAGATAGGGCATCTTAGAGAGGTGATGTCTGGCATCCTCCAAGGAGATCAGGGTATCAGCACCCATGGAGGCACAGCCATGTCCTGACACAGAGAAAAGACTGTCTGAAAGCCAGGAAGAGAGGCTCAGAGGGAGCCGGGCTACCCACACTGTGGTCTTCAATTACAGCCTCCAGGACGGAGGTGGCAGAAGTCCTAGTGTTGAACTCAGCAGTATATGCTGCCCCATAGTGATGCCCACAGGAACACAGCAAGGACAGTGAAAGGATGCCCACACCCAGGAGCCCAGGCAGCTAGATGTCTTCCCAAGTAGTGCATAAACCCTGCCAGACCCCACCCTGCCCTATAGTGTGGGCCTAGCTACAGCCGATAAAAAGACAGCACAGGGACCTGCCTCCTGCACCCAACAGTTAGGTAAGGGGCCCCAGAAGATGGCCAGAACAACAGAGTCTTCCCAAACAGCAAAGCCCCTGCAGATGTCACCACCTGAAGTCATTTTCCTTGACAAGCAAGTCCCAGTTGTGCCATTCCAGTATTGTGGGAAGGCAGCTCCCAGGTGCCCCGGGGCTAAGTCAGCCACTCTGAGAGAGACTAAACACGTGTTCTGCGGACCTCTTCCTCAGCTCTGACAGAGGTGACTGTGGGGTAGAAAGCCGTTGCAGGGAGGTCCTTGCTGTGCCGCCTGGCACATCCACCCTGGGACACGTGTAGTGAATGAATGAATGAATGAATGAATGAATGAATGAATGAATGAATGAATGAATGAATGAATGAATGAATGAATGAATGAATGAATGAATGAAGACCGGCTGAGTATACTACCTCAAGGGAAAAACTTCATTTACTCTTCTGAGAAATGAAGCTCCATCCACACCTCTATATACACCTGAAAGGTGACCACACACACAGGAAAAGTGACAGACACACAGGAAAAGTGACCTCACATACAGGAAAAGTGACCTCACACACAGGAAAAGTGACCTCACACATAGGAAAAGTGACCTCACACATAGGAAAAGTGACCTCACATATAGGAAAAGTGACCTCCCACACAGGAAAAGTGAACTCCCACACAGGAAAAGTGAACTCACACACAGGAAAAGTGAACTCACACACAGGAAAA
>LOJH01000869.1:352-20053 GCA_001685095.1 Ellobius talpinus
CACAGATTAATAGAAATGGGTTAAATTAATATGTAAGAGTCAGCCAATAAGAACCTAGAGCTAATGGGCCAATCAGTGATTTAATTAATATGGTTTCTGTGCAATTATTTTGGTTCAGGGCAGCCGGGACAACCAGCCTCCTTCCAACATCACAAAGGAGATTAAACTTCAACTTGAGGTTTGGTGAAGACATTCAAACACAGTAACATCCTAGGCTCCCTGTGATCACTTTAATCAGAAGGATTATCACAAATGAAGCAGGTCCTGGATAGTTCCTATTCCCTCTCATTAAACACTCACACCCATCAGGATTCAAAGCTTTAGCTCAATATTGCAAGAGAAGGATACAGGGTTTCTGAGGTTGGACAATTAGTCCAAGATCCCTGAGCCTGAAACTGAAAATCTGATGCTCAAATCAAAGCTTGTACATCACCCAAGTGTGTGTCTATGCAATGATGGCAGCTACTTGCAAAAAAAACACTGGCCAAGAGCTTGAGGGATTGGTCAAGTCCATCACTTTGGGGCTGGCAATCAGTCAGGCTGTATCAAAAGCCTTTTAGACCTCATCCTGTTGTGTTGATCATTTCTCTTCTGGGGCATTTGTCCTAAAGAGATAAATGAAGGAAACATCCTAGGGACTCATCGGTATGAAACATAAAGAGACTCAAGACACAGCTAGTGAAAGCCGTGTTATGAATGTGGGAGAATGCCCACAGTAAATTGCAAGGAGACATCAACATCTTCTGAACATCATGAGCATCATCAAGAGCCTGGATGAACAAGGATTCCATCTTAGTCAGTTTGGGCTGAGGCCTGGAACCCTTGATCTCTGAGATACTCCAGGTGATGTGGATGACACTGCCCACATCCTTCCTCTGATGACAATGTGCTGCAAGGTGGTGCAGGCAGAACCTATTTTTATTACAAAAAAGATTCTCTTGGGTGGAAGTGTAGCTTAGGTAGTAGAACCTAGCATGCATGGTGGTTCTGGGTTCAGCAATCAGCTCTGAAAAAAATAGATCATACCTAGTAGGAAGGAAGGGAGAGGGCTGAAGTCACATCTGGGTCATGGACCCTGCATTGGAAATGCTCACCGTTTCACTAGATGGTGTCAATTTTCTCACTGAATGCATATTTTTGTTCATAATTAGAATATGCTCCAACAGTTTCTTGTAAAGATGAGTCAGGCTTGAGTTTGAAGCTGAATTATTTTCCCTCTCCGGGGCTCTGTTCCCTCCCTCAGAAACCCTCGGGAGGCTGTGAGTATTCAAGCAGGGCCTGTGTTTGAGTTTCCACCCTGTCTGGCACACAACTATCAGTCTCAGCCCTTACCCCTCCACTGTCGGAGATAACAAGCCACGTCTGTCGTTTTCCCAAAGTACTTTCATACTGGCTTCCCTATCTGTCTTCATATTGTCTCTGCCACAGAGCTGAGGAGAAGCTTAGAGCTTAGAGTGCCATGCTGCAAAGGAGACCGCCAGCTTGCCCAAGGCAGTCAAGAACCTTCTAACCCAGCCAGAACTTCTCTTTTCGGCTCCATTCTCCACAGCCCTTCTTGCACACCCCACACAGTGGCTGTGCTCTATCCAGAGGGCAGAAACAAGGCCTAAACTAGAATGGCCTAGGTCAGGACTGCAGCCCTGGGGTCCAGCCATCTGGAAAACAAGCTGAAGGAGCCTCACGTCAGGTACCACTAAGCAGACCTACCCCATCCCCTGAGGGCAACCCTCACTCATGCATGAATTTCTAGACATGGCATTGTGATTTACCTCGGGTGAATTCTGAAAGTTCAGGTTGTCTAAACAACTCTGGGAGAGAAGATAGGTTTGTGAACCCTAAAGTTGGTTGGTTGGTTAGTTTTAAAACAGGTGCAAACTTAGTTAAGTTAAAAAAAATTAAGTCAGAGATGTTTACAATGTCATTAATACATGCATTAGCTTCTGAATCTTCCCTTAGAAGGGTGTTGCTCAGATTAACCTTTACAAGTAGCTTTTGCCATGTTACATATCCTTTTGTTGATTCATATCTCAAAGATGCTGTCACACACACACACACACACACACACACACACACACACCAAATCTGCCATGGACCACACGGATATTGAACCAAGTCCCTCAAATGGAAAGAGGTCCCATAAGGCTCTGTCCCATGCACAGGCTTCCATTGTTCTCTCCAGCAGAGTATAGCTAGGGTGAGAAACCAAGGGTGGGGCTGGAGAAACAGCTCAGAGGTTAAGAGCACTTGATGCTCTCGCAGAGGACCTGGATTCTGTTCCTAGCACTCACATGGTGGTTCATAACCTACTGCAACTCCAGTTCCAGGGGATCCAATGCCCTCTTCTGACCTTCATGAATACCAAGGCATCCACATAGAACACATACAGACAGACAGACAAAGCATTCACAATAAAAAAAATTAAGATAAAAAAAATCAAGAAGCGGAGAAAGAGTAGGAGAAAAAGGAATAGGAAGAGGAGGAGGAGAAAGCTCCAGAGTAGCTCCCCTCTGAAAAAAAAAAAGACAGTAGAAATTGTTCCATCTCGGGCCATATGGGGTCAGCTACCATGAGCACACCCCAGTGTACCCTTGCCCTCTCCCAGAATGCAAAAGAAACCATTTGAGAACTTCTTCAAGATGGGGACCAAGTGCTGTGACCTCTTCTCAGGCCCTCGAGAAATCTATGCTGCAGAAATGAGGAGGTTGGGAGCTAACTGGAAGAAGATCCCTTGGTGAGCGGCCCAGTAAGTATCTTCTGCTTTGGTCCGAGGCCAGCCTCCTACTGCCACCAGCTGTTACCCACCATCCACCTTTAGGGCAGCCCAAGCACAGGTCACAAAGACGTGTGAGCACAGTAGCCCCACTCCTAGTAACCTATCTTGGGCCTGACTTACCTCCATATTCCTCTCTCTGGGCCCATGAGACACTGGTCAAGACCAGCTAATCACCATGCGGATTACATACATATGCAGAGAAGTCATATGGCAAGGTCCTTTCCCACACTTCATTGCCCCTCCCCACAGCTGCCGTAGTTAGGCACTGTGAGGTTGGGGCCATGGACCCAGTCCCTCATCCAGCAGATGAAGGCACAGCTACAGAGAAAGACTTTGCTTGGGTTTGTGGTGAGCTGCCGGCAAAGGCACAAGTAGGTGCCTCGCCACCTAATTCCCAGCTCCCTGCTCTTCTTCCTGATGCCCTGGTAGCTCCCAGTGAAGCCCAGCAGACTGAAAGCCCCAGCTTTATCCTCCCAGACATTGTGTTCCCAGGCGACAGCTGTCAGGCTTGTCAATCACTCTGCAGGGTGTGAGGAGGCAGGTCCTATCTCTGACAGGAAAAAAGAAGCATCCCAGCTGACAGACAGAACAGGAGAGAATGGAACAAGCCTGGGCCAGAAGAACTATTATCCAGTGTTCTATTACCCACAGGAAGCTCGGTGCAGAACTACCCTGAGGGTAAGACACGTGAACACAGAACTCAATAAGGAGCATCAGGAATCACTGGGAATAATGTGTAGCAAGAGACTAAAGAAACCAGCTTCAGCACTAAGAACATAAATAACGGGTCATAGGTGACAAGAACCAGCTGGCTAGTGGACTCTACATTTGCCCTGGGGGTTAGGTGGGCAGGCTGGTGGGCTGTGGGCTGGAGGGTACCAATACCAACAATTTACTCAGACATATTGAGCACTGTTGCTAGTAAATGTGACCTATCTATCTGTTGGCTTGCACTTAGTTAACTCCCAAGTTTTCTTCCAACCAGCTTGATTCCAGGAGAAGACACATACCTGCCAACTGGCTTGTCACACTCAGGAGCAAAGCCACAGTGTTCCAGGGATCATCCTTGGAAGGGCATCTGAGTTTAGAGCTGAATGTGGATATTTTAAGAAATAATGAAATTATCAAACTCCAAACAGTCCATTTTCATTTGTCTGCATTTTCAAACTCAGCAAACATGCAGGTCGTATTTTAATGCCTTTATAAGTCTAAAATCACCTGGGTGGGTTAGCAACTTAAAAGGTATTAAATTAGCTTCTATTTTAACTTTAATCTAAAAATAGCTTAGCTAGTCAGTACAAATGCACCACACAGCTTAAATCTTCCCCATCCTGTTACAAGCTGTTGGTGTTGAAGGCAGGTTCATTCCTTATTGACAGGGTTTTTCCTCCAAGAGCCGGGACCTAGTAAGGGCCAGCTTCGTATTCACAACACAGGAAGCATGCGCTAGACTACAGTGAATGGTTAGACATTTAGATGACTGTATTGGGCATTTCGTTTTAAAGTCACCACTAACCACAAATTCTGCTTTAGGAGAGGCCCCATTTTTACCAGAAGGAAAGGTGAGGCAAACACCACCTGGCATCACCCTCCTATGGCCTGTCCTTGGCAGACATTAACAATTTATCACAGCATCATTCTCTGGACTGCTCACAGCACAATACTGCAGACAGCTACTTACTGCCAGCTGCTCGGACATTAGCAGAAATATTGATAAATCTGTGGAACTTGGTTCTAGCCTTCTAATGTCACTGACAAGCTGAGTGATAGAGGACAATCTCAGGTGGTACAGTCCCTCAGGAGCTGGCCACATGACTATTGTTTTAATGACATTTTTAAAAAGATGAGTCTCTCACTAGCCCAAAAGTTACCAAGCAGGCCAGGATGGCTGGCCAGTAAGCAGTGAGGGTCTGCTTGTCTCTACTTCTTCAGTTTTGTTATTTCAACCACATAACACCGCGCGTGGCTTTTTATATGTGGGTGCTGGGGATCAAATTCAATTCCTTACGCTTGCTTTACTGACTGAGCTATCTCTCCAGCCCAGAACAAAGTTCTTTTTATATAAAGATGTTTTACTTAGTTAACACATGACACATGTTTGAGCTGATGCCAATATGCATCTTATTTTGTTTATTTTGTTTTTTCGAAACAGGATTTCTGTGTGTAGCTCTGGCTGTACTGGGACTCATTCTGTAGACCAGGCTGGCCTCAAACTCATAGAGATCTTCCTACCTCTGCCTCTCAATTGTGGGATTAAAGATGTGCACTACCACCACCTGGCAATTATTTTAAAAATATACTTCTCATCGGGGTGGTGGTGGTGCAGAGGCAGGGGGATATCTGTGAGTTCAAGGCCAGCATGGTCTACAGAGTNTGTCCAGAAAAATCAAGCCATGATAATACCACAAAGCCCCTCCT
The DNA here is from genome assembly GCA_001685095.1 of Ellobius talpinus. Taxonomy (NCBI): domain Eukaryota; kingdom Metazoa; phylum Chordata; class Mammalia; order Rodentia; family Cricetidae; genus Ellobius; species Ellobius talpinus. The sequence continues at coordinate 5,544 of LOJH01000869.1, forward strand.
ACCATCCTTGCCACATCTAGTCCTCTGCACAGTCTCCAGGGGCAAAGTGAGCCCTCTGCCATGCCCACATATGCCAGCAGCCTCTCCTAGCACCTCAATCATAAGAAATCTTTCCTCTCCCTGGGAAACCGGCAAGCTTCTCTACCTACTCACAATTTGGTTTGCACACATTACTCTCCTGGACTTTGAGGTTTACGGGGCATGGGGGGGGAGAGCTGGTTCTTTTATATTTGATGTCCTAATTTCTCCACTCAATAGGGGCTTGGTAAATACGATTCAGGAAGCCTCATCACCTAGGTTTAGAAAACAAGGAGAGCGTTCAACAGAGAGCAAACCTTCACTCATTACAAACAAACAAAACGAACAAACTGTACTCTGGAAATTTCACACATGGAACAATATATCTTGATCATATCCATCCTTTGTTCACTTCCGTATGTCCCCCAAGACCCCCACATCTCATCTCCCTCCTAACCTCACGTCTTCCTAAATACTTGTCTTTAACCCACTCTGTCTAACGACGGCTGCACATAAGTACCTGGGCATGGGTTCATTCACTGGGCCACGGAGAGTCTACCCATGGCCAAACTCATAAAGAAAAGTGATTCTCCTTCTCACAGAAGCCATCAACTGCCAATAGCTTGCCAGCTAGTGGTGGGACCCAGGGAATTCCTCCCTTCTCTGTGCTGGACATTTTAACTGACTGGGTCTTGGGCTGGTAGCCACTGCTTTTGTGATCTTTTGTGTGCAACAGTTGCCATGTCCAGAGGGCAGCACTGCATGGTACCCTTTTACACTCTTTCTGCTCTCTCTTCTGTGATGTCCCCAGCCTTGGATGGGGTGTGGGAGTACAAGATAGATGTTCCACCTATGGCTAAGCACTCACCGTTATTCTCAGAGCTTTGAACACCAAAGAATCTCAGCATTAACTACTACCCACTGCCATAATACGCTTCTCTGACCAAGGCTGGGAGCAGCAGATATATGGATAGAAGCATACATAGATAATATTTAGAAGGTAGCTTGACAAAGTGACCGTTTAGAAGAACATCAACAGTCACACACTAAGAACTATGACTTCTCTAGTCATGGGTTTTGACCATGTTTACATTAGCAGGCAAGAAACCACTCCTGTGGAGGAAGCCTCAAATCCAATCAAGACAACAGTTTGTTACCACCAGAAACAGTCTTGCCACTATTACACCAGGGGGTACATCTAGGTCTATATTGTAGCACACAGGGTTGGTGTGGGATAAGACCACTGGTGTTTGTTTTGCCTTAGTTGCCTACATAGCTCTTTCTGGCACTATGAAAGCTGGTCAGCATGGAGATTGTCTTGGTCAGTTTGAGATTGATTTCTCTATTCCTTACAACCAAAGCATGTGGTATGTTCAGCAATAATGTCTTACTATCTAGTTACAGTGGGCAACCAAGAGCAATGGCATTAGCCTGTGCTGTTTTCAGTGTCTCTGAAAACCCTCTGACCAGTAACTTGTAGAGAAGTTGCCTGGCGCTAAGACTTTCATCTAACAGCGCATGTCTTGAGAGAAGCATCATTTACTAATATGGGGCACTTTGCTTTAAACTTCATTAAAATAGCTTTAATAGGTTTACAGACTAGTGGGATTCCATAAAGCTCCTTTATAATCTTTAGTTTTGGTTAGCTCCCCACCACTCTGTCCCCATCACAGCCGTAACAAAGAACAATCACTTTCAGAAAGCTTTATCATGTTAACTTTCTTCTAAACAGCTAAGACAAAAATTATTCCCAAATAGTTCATTTTGTTTGAGCCATTTGGTAAGATTCTCTGACAAAATGCCCCTGTGTGATTCAGATGCGGGGGCTGCTTTGGTATGACATAAATATCTCCCTCTTCTATAATTCCAAAGCATCACATTTGGAGAGCAGGGACATGGAGCAATATGGAGACACATTTGGCTCATTATGTGCAAACACCTAATATTCCAAATCACTCCAGCCTCCGTATTTCAAAGACTTAAAAAAGCAGCACCCCCCATTTTCCTAACTATTTCGAGGGGGGTGGGCACAGTATACAGATGCCCACACCTCTCGGCACTTAATGTCTCTTGGGTCCAGTCGGCTTCTCGATTAGTCTGAAAATCTTTGAAGATGGTTCCAATAAGCTTGATGGTTTCTGCACATGCCAAGCTGTGATGGCACCAAGTGGATACTGAAGAAACTCAGAGTTACTAATATAAGAACATAGAGTACATAACTCCACTGGCAAGGGTCATTTGCAACACTACCGTGGGCATGGTGCCACACTCCACTGACTGATGCACAGGAGAGTGACCAAGGAGGGCAGGTGGGAGCCCAGAACAAATAAGGACACTGGGGATTTCTCAAACCTTCCCCTTCCAGTAAGCCAAGGTGTGACAGTCACACAGCTTACCATGAATTGCACGTCTTCTAAATAACATGTGTTTTCTCCTGGATTCAACTGGACTCAATCCTAGGAACATCTCAGCTGAGCAGGTGACAGAGTCCTGCATCACCAGGCAGACTAAGTAGGTGTGTAGTTCAGGGGCTTGCCTGACATAAACTCAGACTTGGGTTTGATCTCCACCGGCACAATGCACATGTGCATGTACACACACACACACACACACACACACACTTCAGAGTCCGGTCATCAGGTGGCAAGTAGGACTGATAGGAAGCATCAGTACACAAGAGTGGGGGCTCTCAAATTCATAGGCAATGGGACACCTATATCTATTTGGGGGTGCCTGCTCCTGAATCATAACAGGGTTTCTAGCTCTGGCATGAGGTCAATAGAGAGGAGGGACCCTAAAAGTTCTTATTCCACACCTCCATTTTACCAAACTTCTGGCTAGGAGCAAGAATGTTGCTATGGCAAATGGCCACAAGAACCACTGGACAAACATCTATAGTTCTGGGCTCTAAGGGAAGAGAGGAGTGTCAGTGGGACACTGCCTGGAAATTATGAATATGTACCTGTAAGACCACCTTGAAACATCCCCTATCTTTAGAGGCCAAAGCTCCTCCCTAAGGACTCCACTCCCAGGGGTACTAAGGCTCAGGGGACTTGCTGAGGTCCTTTTCACAGTTTCAGGCTCTGAGAGGGAGGCAAACCAGGCTGGGACCTTCCTCTTTCGAAATCCTGCCCTCCAGATGGTGGTAGGCTCTCTCTTGGGGGTCCCAGAGGCTTTCTGACTGGCAGGCTAGACAGAGTACCCAGGAATGGGAGGCTAGTGGATCCCGTTTCAGTTTCTACCCATGGGCTAGAGTCCATGACGGTAGGACCTGTCACAGGTGGATGTACACATCCACCAGGGGAGATTCAGAGGCCTCACAGAGAGGACTCTAGTGTCCCTGACACTCACAGAGAAGCCTGGGGTGCAGCAACTCAGTCCACTTGGGAACGGGTCAGAGCTACACACCCTCAGCCTTCACCCACATAATTAGCAGCATCCAAACCAGAACAGGACCTTCAGGAGATCCAACGTGAGAAACGTGGTTTTTAACCAAGTGGCTCTCAGTGGGACTCGGGGGTCAGTCCTTTTTAAGTTCCCAGGTGATTTCTGGTGGCAGCTATGGTGAAGCAACTATTCCAGAGGTTTGTCAAGGGTTTTGGATGTGACCTTCTCTGCATTAGGCAAGCCCAAACTGGAGTGCTGTGGGGATACACCCCAGATATAAACACGCAGTGTGCCGCAGAAAGACAAGGAGCTGCTGTAAGCTCAACACCTGCCTCCTGCAGACACGGAAGTTAGTCATCCCTAGCAGGCATCTTTCTGGTGCTGGAAGCAAGGGAACACCATCTTTGGGAAGAGGGAGGGGCCCCTCAGAATCGACTAAGTCTATTCTGAGAGTTGCTTCTTACAGCACAGGTTCTGGTTAGTCCTGGAAGCCCCACCTTCCATTAGAACTGTCAATCAGAGTTTGAAGGGAAGGGCAGGATGCTTCCCAAACCAGGAAGGGAACAGCAAGGGTGATGGACCTAAAGCGCAGAGGGGACCAGGTTGAGGAACGCTCAGTTCCATGTCCAATGTTACGGTTCCCACACACAAGGCTTTCCCTGAGAGCCCCTGGAGGCCAAGGACAGGCCAGCAGAGGTGGAATTTCGGCCAGTATTCAGCAGACAGTGCACAGCACCTAAATATGAGGACCCAGAGGTAATGGATTAATGATCATTTATGTTTCCCCTCACTCAAAGGAACTCGACTCCTAGGCACCGTTGGGGAGAGGGGACCACGCTTTGAGAAGAACTGGAAGTTAGGTTGGTTCTCCCCAGGGATCCCATGAGACTCTGCCAAGGCCACATTCTTAATACACACTGTAGTCTAAGACAGGAGCCAATGGTGTGGCTCCGGCTTGAGTTATCAATCCAATAAATGCTCCTGCATCTCCTGGGCAAGCATGTGGCAGGCTTCAGACCAAGGAGAGGGAGATTGGAGCTTTCTGGCATTGTTGGAAGTGTTTTTCTCTTGAGCCTGGCAGGACGTCTACAGAGGGAACAAACCAACACACCTAGAGACCCCTAAGCCCTGGATGCAGCTATTCGTGAAGTCAGCTATATGAGACTTATGCGTGTTTTGACAGCCTCACATCTTCCACCAAGAAAGGAAAGCATCCATTCGACAGCTTCAGAGTGAGGCAGACACAGGCAGGCAGTGGGCAGCAGCATGACTCTGACAGAAGCTGTGGCGGAGGATGTTCCAGAAAGTGAGCCTACAATGCCTCTGGTGGGGACCTGAGACTCAGAAGGAAGAGAGCCCCAGCAGGAATCTGAGGAGTCACCAGTGGTCCAGAGTAAGCTAGGCCACCAAATCCAGAGGGACTGTAACAAGGAAAGAGACAAATGCTACTCTAAAGAGAGTGCCGGAGAGGCAGGAGGATTAAGGTTTTGATGGGTTAGACTGATACACAGAGGACCAATCGTATTCCTCTTAACCAGACCCCAAATTCTGCACCCATCTTCAGGACTCAGAAGCACCTACTGTGTGCCCAGAACTGGCTGGAATTACCCAACTCTGCATCCACCTCCTAGGGCTCAGTTGATACCTACTGTGTGACCACCAGCTGGAATACCCTTGATCTGCACCCACCTCCCAGGATTCATAAGCACCTACTGTGTGCCCGGCACTGGCTGGAATTACCCCTGCCTCTGCACCCATTTCCAGGACTCAGAAGCTACCCACTGTGTGCCCGGCAGTGGCTGGAATTATCCCTGGCAAGCAGTCACTGCTGGGACTCAAGCTATGAGTTGTGTTTCCCTGGTACCTGCTGATCCCAGCCAGGGCCACTGTACATTATAGGAGTGCAGCAAGGGGCAGCAGCGAGTTGCTCCCACCAGCTCTGTAGTCCCTTGGGAAGAATGTCTTTACACAAAACTAATGCAAAGTGCAGCCAGTACCGTCAACCAGATGTGTCGCTTTCCACCACAGACAGAGAATGGCACATCTGGGTCTGACTAGAGCTGAAAGAATTCCACTTTGCTGCCTTCCCCCACAGTCCTGGTGTCACTCATCAGCCAGGGCCTGGCAGTCACAAGAGGACGACAAGGTCTGTCACACAGACTGTTGTTCCAGACCCAATGAGATGACGTCATGCATAAAGGAGGCGTGGGGCTAATGGAAGAGATTATTGCTCACTGGTATTTTTGGCAGCTCTCAAATTGCAGCACATGGAGACCCACCCACACCACCTCCAGGCAAGCCTGCTCTGGCTGTCCGTCTCCACTCACTGGGATTCAGAAATAGTGCCACCCACGGGAGACGGTTTGAGGCTGGGGAGCAGCCTGTGCCGGGGAAAGAGAACCACAGGTGTCTCCTCAACTGGCATGGCCAGCAGAGGGCAGCAGGGGGATGGTGGGTTAGAGCCCGGTGATAGATCAAACATCTGTCGTTCCTACCGTGGACGAGTGGCCCTGACTTTAAGAGACAGCCAGGATGAGCACCAAAGTCCTCAGACCACTCAAATGGTTCAGAGGTCAACATGACGCACAGAGCTAGGGATGAGGATGGTTCAACACAGAGGGACACGCACAACCTGTGTCAAATGGAGCCAGGGCCCTACCACGACTTCAAACACAGGCCTTTAGGGAAGAGCTAGGTAGAGCTAGAAATGGGTAGAGAAGTTAGGATGCTAGGCCAGACTGGAAGTCCCCTCTCTCCCACAGTGAAGTGCATCATACCTGCCTGACCACACCACCAGGTCATCTTCACCATCCTTGTCACCCAGTGCAGCTCCAGTGGACAGAAGGGCACAGGGCCGTTAGTATGACCCAGTCATACACAAAGCGAGCGTGCCATCCAGGTGTATATGTTGACGTTTCAAGCCCTGAGGTATTGGTATCAGGTGGTGGGACCACTGGGTGGGGATTGAGATTACGAGTGGAGCCTTCATGAAAGGAACCAATGCATGTATAAAAGACACCCCAGTGAACTCTCCTGGTCCTTCTTCCATGTAAATAAACAGTAAAGAAGGTACCATCCATGAGCCAGGGGTGGATCCTCCCCAGACACTGTGTTCATATACTTCTGTGTTCATATACTTCTAGTTCCCAGAACAATGAGGACTGGGTTGCCATCGTCTCTAAGTCCCCCAGTCCATGCTATTCTTTATAGTAGCCCATGCTGACCAAGACCGCGGCCTTCTAGAGCATGGGCTCTGATCTCATGCTTCCTGCATGAACATTGAATGATGGAGACAGCGAATGGGCATGTGGCACAGACAGACAGGGTGTGTCTGTGGCAATCAGGCATCTAGAGGGATGCTAGGCATCCAAAGAGAACCCAAGTTCAAGTACAAGTGCTACAGTTTACATAGACGATCCAATCAGGACGATGACTGAAACCCACGGCTGAAATCACTTTTCCATCCATGATGAAGGGCACAGCAGACAACATAGCTTGCATAATAAGTATGACCCTTGAACTCCAGGCTTAAGATGAACACCCTAAACGAAGACAGATTCAGAAGTCGCTCCTTGAACTTCATGTCAAGAAGTCCTTAAACCATGGGGAAGGATGCTGGTGGGGAAAGCAACTGCATTTTCCCCTACCTTTTTGTTTTGCTTTTGGTTTTTGGGTTTTTGAGACAGGGTTTCTCTGTGAAATAGTCCTGGCTGTTCTGGAACTCAGTCTGTAGAGTAGGCTGGCCTCGAACTCACAGAGATTCATCTGGCTCTGCCCCCTGAGTGCTGGGATTAAAGGTTTGTGCTGCCACTGCCTGGTTCCCCTACTGTTTTTTAATGGAGATTAAATACACAGTAACTACATGTTTAAAATTCTTGGCAGAAATGAATCGTATCTAAGAAGCATGATGATGCTTCCAATAGACAGGATGCTTATAATCTAGAATGAGATAATTATTCACCTCCTGGTGAAGGATGACAGAAATTAGATGGACAAACTCAGTGGAACTGCATAAGGAAGAACAGAACACACGATTTTCATTAGAAGCTGAGAATTGGCAAGGTGATAAATGCTGGGTTCTCACCTGGCAGCCAGTCAAAACCTCTCCATGCAACAGACCCAACTTTGACAGGATATGTAACTTGCCTCAGGGCAGAGTGAACATGTGACCAAACTGAGCTGGCTTAGTGAACATTCCATGTGAGTCAGAACACTGTTAATGGTAAAAGTAAAAGCAACTGACATTAGGGGACCCTGAGAATAAGGACCTCCTAAAATTCACTCCTCCATGGAAGCCATGAGAAACTGGCTAAAACCAATCAGAATTAACTTATCAAAGTTCAAGAATTCAAGGAACATTTATTCAAGAGCAACAGCTGGATCTCAATAGGACAGTGAGCATCATGGCATTTTTACTTGCTGTGTTCTACCCCTGGCACTCCCTCCATGCTCCAGCTCCATGGCAGCCTTGAAAAGCAGCAATGTCACAATTACTGGGCGAATTGGCCGCCTGGGAGTCGCTGTCAGGGGGAGGTGAGGTTGGGGTTTCTTTAAAGAGCCATTTTCTGCTGCTGCTGCTACTGGTGGTGGTGGTGATGATGGTGGTGGTGGTGATGATGGTGGTGGTGGTGATGATGGTGATGATGATGGTGGTGATGATGGTGGTGGTGATGATGGTGGTGGTGGTAGTGATGATAGTGGTGATGATGGTGGTGGTGATGATGGTGGTGGTGGTGATGGTTATGTATGTGGTAATTCCCTCACTTTTGAAAGGTGAAACCCATTGTAACCTACAATGGTGCTCCTCACCGAATGTGAAAAGCACCCCACCTCCCAAGTGTGCTGTTTGTTGGAGACAATTACAGCCCAATATTTAACTTCACAGATGACTGATGCAGCTGATAACTGTTGAGGGGAACAACAGACTAACTACAAAGCTTTATTAAAGGGACATTCAGAATATTCCTGGGAACACAGAAGGCCACATGCATACACTCAGAGTGTGTAATTCTCTTACCTCTGAAGAACCTTGATGCTTTCCAAAAATAGAAAGTAAGGATTTATACAGAATTGTCAACAGCATGGCTGAGTGTTGGAAGTTCTAAAAGGCCTACAGGAGGCCTTCATCAAACGTCAGTCCAAATGGTTTTAAAATACCCATCTACCCCATTACCTGACTGGTCACTATGCGAGCCACATAAAAGATTTTAGTACACGACAAAAATACAAGCCATAGAGAACTGGCTCACAAAAGTAAATAACTTGATAACAAAAAGCAACAAGTTGTTGTTATAATTTTAAAATTTTCATCTAAAGATTATAGGATGCCAAAAGAAATAAAATATGGTCCGTACATTTGAAGTGCAGATGTTGGATTTACTAGGTTAAGACCACAGACGAACTGTTCTCAGTATGTTCAAAGATGTAAAAAAAATATGTATAAAGGAAAAGAGTCAAAAGACACCTTAACAAATAGATAATACAAATAAACAGAGACGAGGTATAAAAGATGCCTTAGAGGACACGACCATATGTTCCCAAGCTTGATGACTCAAGTTCCATCCCAGGACCTGCATGGAAAAAGGAAAGAACCAACTCTAACCAAGAAGCTCTCTGCAGCTGACACTGCTTGCAAGAAAAGCTACATTTTCCCAATGGAGCCTCACTGGGTATAACAACCACAACACTTCAGGCAACCCCATGTCTAGCAGTAGATGGCAACACAAAAGGAACTCAATAAGATTTTTGTGAACTTTTTGTCTCAAGTTGCTTTCTTTGGGCATTCTTTTTTTTATCTTGGTCTTTTCCTTGTATATTTTGGTTCATGTTTTCTTGTGGGGGGTTGTTTGTTTGCTTTGATGTGTGCGTGTGTGTGTGTGTGTGTGTGTGAGAGAGAGAGAGTATGTATTTCTTAGCTTCTTAGTTTTTCTTAGAGTGGGGTTTTCTTAGTTTGTTTGCTTATTTTGCTTATTTTTCAAAGAGAAAGAAAGGACGTGAAGTTAGATTGAGTGGGAAGAAAGTGTGATCAGAACATATAGTATGATAAATATTAAAAAAACATTGTCCTCTGACCTATACACACAGACCCTGGCACATGTGCCCTTACAAAAAAATAAATAAACAAATAAATGTAATGAAAACAGAACAAAACAAAAAGTTCAAAAGAGAAACACAAAAATTCTTGAGTTAACAAATACAGTGGCAGAAATCTTTATTTTGTTGGGAGAGCGTCTCAAGGAGCTCAGGCTGGTCTTGAACTTGCTATGTAGATGTTTTATGTTCACTCTGCTGCTGTGATAAACACTCTGACCGAAAGCAACTTGGGAAAGAAAGGATTGATTTGATTTGTACTTCCGGGTCACAACCTACCACTGAAGGACATGAACTCAATGGAAGCGCGAACCATGGCGGAATGCTGCTTGTTGGCTTGCTCTCTGGCTCACACAGGCTCATACTTAGCCAGCACCTGAGCCTGTACTTTCCTGTACTGGGAAAGGTGCAGCCCACAACGTGCAAGGTCCCCCCTTCATCAATTACCAATCAAGACAATCCCTCACTGACATGCCCACAGACCAACCAGATAAAAATAATTGCTCATTTTCTCTCTTTTCAGATGGTTTTTAAAGAGCCAGCTCCAGCTGTAGCCAAGGGCAACCTTGAACTCCTGATCTTCCTGCCTCCCGAGTACTGGGATTATAGATGTGTGCCACCATACTTGGCCTCTGAAATGTGACTATCACTACAGGAGTTCAATAGTAAGTCTGAATCTGCAAAAGGAAGAACTTGTTAAACTGGATCAAATAATACTAACTAATCTCAGGACTGGGTCGGGAGGAGTAGGAGAAACAAATTAACCGGCCCCAAAGGCTTATGGAACACCATTAAGTATCCAGCGTATGCATACAAGAAGCTCATGAGGAACAGAATAGATGAAGGATTTAGATCTGAACCCTTCCAGTTTTTAAGGTAAATGATCTACACATCTAAGAAAGTCAATGAACTGAAACTAGGCAATCACACGGACAGACAGACCCATGAGATGCTATCAAGGGAGGGATGGAGGGAAAGCAGTAAGGGAGAAGCAACATATCACACCCGAGGGATCCTCAGGACGTCCAGCAACTGACTTCTCATGAGAAGACATGGAGGACAGAGGGCATGGCGCTATCTCACAAGCTGAAAAAGAAAAGCTCGTGGCTGAAGAATATGAAACCCAACAAAATTATTTTTTCAAAAAATGAGCTGTTCAAACATTTCCCTGTGTGATGCCTTGGGGCTAGATAAGAGGTCATCACTGCACAATACTGTATGCCAAATGCCACCGAACCGTTCAATGGAAAATGACTAATGATTCATTATGTGAATTTTTCAATAATTGAAAAAGGAATAAAAAATTAAGACATCCCCAGATAAACACAAACTGTAGAGAAATTATTACTAGCTCATTGGGTTACAGGAAACAATGGGCATTAGACGGTTATTCAAACTCACATAAAAGAGAAAATAAGTTTGTGTCTTCATTTGTAATTCTTTTTCCCTTCTGATTTAAAAGACACTCACTGAAATGCGTAGCTACAAACTTGTGCTAATGAGCACACAGCCTATAAAGATAAGGTTTGTATAATAATAGCACAGAAATGACAGCAGGAAGGAGGCTGCATAGGAGGAGAGGGATTGGCTGCTTTTGAAATTATACTGGTATTAATCCAAACTAGACTGTTACAAATTAAGATGTAAATTTAAACCCCCAGGGACACTGCTAAGAAAATATATTAAAAACATAGAAGAAATGAGAAAGGAATTGAAATGGTACACAAGAAAACATCTATTAAATAGAATGGGAGGCAGCAATGCTGTAAGATATATAAACCAACAGGTAAATGACATATATGAATGCTATCTTCATGATTACAATGAAATGATAAATTAAAACATAGAGGTTGACAGAAAATATAATGCAAAATGCTCTAATTATACAATATCTACGAAGAGATATGTGTTACACTCAAAGACCCTGAAATTAAAAGGTGAATAAAACTGTGAAACTGCCAACCAAATCATGGCTAGAGAAGTCATGTTACCATAACGTGAAATATCATCCAAGGCAAAAACTAAGAGAGATAAAGAGAGAAACTATTGTGATGGAAGGACCGATTTAAAAATCTAACAAATCGCAGAGAACATGCTAATGACGAACACTCAAAATATATGAGATAAAAGTGACAGAACTGGAGAAACAAACGACCCATCAGTAACAGCTTGAAATGTTAATATCTCATATCGATAATTAGCAGAAAAAAACACAAGATGAACGAGAGACAGAACACTGGAGTGTGATGAACAAAGACCTGGCATTGAGGGTCTAAGAACTCAACTAACAGTAGAATGCAGGTCCCGTTCAAGGGTACATGCAACCTTTTCCAGGGTAGACCATCTGCTGGCCCATAAAAGAGTCAATGCTTGAAAAATATTTAAGTCAGACAAAGACTGTTCTCCAACCACAACAGAATTATGTGAGAAAGGAACAGAAGGGAACTGGGGAAAGTCGGACATATGTGGAAACTAAACCAAGTAATCAACAGGTCAAAGAAAAAGTCCTAAGAGAAATTAGAAAACACTTTGAGATTAATCAAAACAAAGCCACAACATATCAAGACATATGAGATATAGCTACAGCAGTGTTTAGGAGGAGGTTTATGGCTGTAAATGCTTAAGGAAAAAAATCCCAAACCAGTATATTTCTACATTAAAATAGAAAAAGAAAAAAATACAGAAACAGAACCAATTACACCGAAGGCAAGCAGGAGGAAAATACTGAAGAGCAGAAAAGAAATTAATAAAATGAAGACAGGAAAGGAATAGAGAAAACTAACAACAAAAATCTAAATTTGCTAAGAAAGAAAGTAAAGGAAATTCAAAATGCTAAAAATCAGGAATGAAAGAAGGGTCGTGGCTGCCAACACCACAGAAACGTAAATGATTACATGAACATCTATGTGCCAAACAAACTAGGAAACAATGAAATAGACACAAACTGACGAAAATGACTCAAGAAGAAACAGGAACTATAAGGAGACCTAAGGTTTATTTGCTACTAAAACGATGGAATTAGGAATGTTTAAACTTTCCATGGTGAGATAGATGCTCATGCCCATGGCGTCACAGGTCAATTCTAGCAAGTGCTTACAGAAGACTGCTAATAGATACGTGACCTCTTTGGTGGAATACACAAATGTTCTGTAATTTGGCACTGGTATCTTCCACAGCCCTGTTTTGGGATGTGCAAATTATATGTCAATTACATTTAAACCGTTGGAATAATATGCACATGTAATGCAGTACAGCTGTAAGAATAGAATTCCTATCTCTTTGTCCCCATATTTTATTTTGTCAAATTGAACAGAATTTGAAGGTTATAACTCATGAGCTTTCCCTCTTTCTGTCCACGTGTATGCTGCATATGTGTATGTATTTGTGTGGGTATGTATATGTGGAAGTGTGGCTACATGTGTGTGCATGGGAAGGCCAGAGGTTGATGCCTGATGTCTAACCCAATTGTCCTCAACCTTTTTTGAGACAAGATCTTTCACTGAAGCTAGAGCTTACTGACTTGACTAGACTGGTTGGTGCCCCAGGGATCTGCCTCTCTCTGACTCCCTGGTGCAGGGATTACAGTGCACTCCATCACTCCTGACTTTCATGTGAGTGCTGGAATGAGCCATCAACCCATTCCCTCGTTATAACAAGTAGCTTCATATTTCTTCTCTCCCAAATCTATTCTATTCAGGGAAAGCTTTAAACACAGTTTACAGGTATAAGTTTTATTAGGAAGAAGTATCTACAATACATTCAATAAAGATGTGTGCATGTGTTGTTCTTGTACAAACACACACACATCTATATTTCCATCTTCTATTTATACAGTGCTCCTATAATGTAAGATGAGAAATCAGACAATTCAAAGGAAGCGTGGGGAAACGGTATGTAAAATCCACTTGCATGAGAGCAGGCCCTGATGGGGGGAAAAAAAGGAACCCTTTAGGCTGTCAGTAAGAATTTAAAAATGGCATATCTTTCTTGAACTATTGCTTGGGAGTTTATATTCAAATATTAACTATACTTTTTCTTTAACCCAGTAATTCCACTTCCAGAGGTTCCTTCTATAGCAATATTTAGAGAATCACTTAAACAGAAATGAGCCGAGATGACTACAATCATGTTTCTACTAAAATATTAGATGGATCTATCATAAATGCCCCTCGGAATGCTACAATGAAACCCATTACTTAGTATGCTAAATTAAAGAGCAACATAAGAGAAATAAATAGTCCTTGGTGTGGGCATAGTTTACTACTGGAAAACAGCTAAAACCATGAAGTAGGGGCTGGAAAGATGGCTCAGCAGTTGAGAGCACTTGCTGGTCTTCCAGAGGACCCAAGTCTGGTCCTTAGCACCTATGTCATACAGCTTCACAACCATCGGGAACCCCAGCTCCAGGGGATCCAATGCCTCTGGTCTCCAAGGGTGCCTGCACTCATGTGTACATACCCACATGTGGACATAAAACCTACATATAACTAAAAACAATAAACATAAATCTATAAAAAGCAATGTGGTCGATCTACTTAATGACATGGAAGTATCTCTATGTTATCATAAAACTGGGGGAAAATGTTCAGTTGGTGGACACTGCTAATCCCAGCACTGAGGAGACTGAAGCAGGATTATGAGCTTGAGGCTAGCCTGGGATATACAGCAAGACTATTTTTAAAAAATGATAATCCTTAGAGAAACATGTTCCCAGGGACTGATTACGCTATCTCTGAAATGCTTGGGATCAGAAGTGATTTGAACTACAGATATTTTTCAGATTCTACCACACTTACTTGCATATGCATCATGAGGTATCCTGTGGATGGGGTCAAAACTAAATGTGAAAATCATTTGTTTTATATACATCTGATATACAGAGCTTGAGGTATTTTATAAAATATCTGGTCTGCAACCTACCACATGAGGTTAAGTGTGTGGTTTTCCTTTCTTGTCTTTCCTTTCATTTTTGGAGGGAACTGCTTCTTGCTGGTTGGTTGGTTGGTTGGTTGGTT
>LOJH01000869.1:20116-34902 GCA_001685095.1 Ellobius talpinus
TGGTTGGTTGGTTGGTTGGTTGGTTTTTGTCATGCTGAGACAGATTTGGGCAGCTGGCCTCAAACTTGCTATGTGATCTAGGATAACCTTGAATTTCTCCTCTTCCTACCTCTACCTCCCAAGTGCTCCTGCTACAGGCGTGAGTCACCATGCTCCAGCTGCTGTGGTGTTCTCGTCTTCTCACATTATGGTGATGCTCAAAAACCTTCCAGACTTTCGAGCATCTTGGATTTGGATTTGGGGATTAGGATGTTCAACCTGTATAATTTTACTTTTGCAAATAAAGAAAAAAGAAAAAGAAAAAGGAAGGAAGGAAGGAAGGAAAAGAAAATGTAAACCTCGCCAAGTGGTGGTGGCACAGGTCTTTAATCCCAGCACTTGACAGAGGCAGGAGGATCTCTGTGAGTTTGAGGCCAGCCTGGTCTACAGAGCTAGTTCCAGGTCAGGCTCAAAAGCTACAGAGAAACCCTGCCATGAAAAACCAAAAATAAATAAATAAAATGTAAACCTCACCACACACACACATATTTTTAAGCAAACTATAGCCAGCTGTAGGCACAGCTGCCCTCAGACTGAGAAAAGAAGTCAACTTCCTCTGGTTTCCTCACATTCACACTGCAGGGGCCAGCCTTCCCCTGCTACCTTAAGAGTTTCACCATCATTTTCTCTGGTCTCTTGCAGGCCAGTGCCTAGCCAATCTGCTGTCTGCTCACAGCCCCCTGCCCTCTGGCCTACTCCCTTATGGGGTGCACTAACCCTGATGCCACACCCCAACAGCACCCCAGATACAGGAGGACCCTCCCCAGGCACTCTCCCCAGTGTCCATTCAAATCGAGAAGAAAACAGGCTTTCCTTGGCATGCTGCACAGAAATCCATCCTCCAAGACCACAGCACCTCAGATGAGGGGAGCTGGGCCAACGAGCCTTCAGCACCACAGACGTGGGTCTCCCTAGAGCCCCACACTGTGCTCATATGGAGGGCACAGGGAGCCACACTTGACATTCTGCTGTGTGACAGGATGGAGCTGGTCTGAAGGACATACTAGCTTCTTTGTAGAAGGAACTGCCTCTTCGGGAACTGTGTGCTTTCCACCACCTAGTACTCACGTAATTTTAAAAAAATGTCAGGAGTCTTTCTGTGTCCTTCTTGCTCTTAACAGAAAAATCTTTGACCAAGAAACTCAGGCTACCAGGGACTAAGTCAGGAGGGATGAGGTAGCAGCCTGGAACCAGTTTGAGGGCCATTTACAAGACAGAATATGCAGGATGGGGTACCTGAAACAGAATGGAGCAGGGATGAGAAGGGACACCAAGGATGTACCCTAGTTTCAAATGTGGGCAAACATGCAGAAGGTAGGGCACTGAGATCACATAGCCGTGCCTTGGACACCGTCACGGTGTTTATCGGTTACCAGAATGGCTTCAGAGAAGAAAATATTTCTAAATAATAAAAAGAGCTGAAAAGTAATGGTTCTGGGTTGATCAGCTCCACACATGAAAATGCATTCATGTAAACACTTACCAGACACAAAAAGAAAGAAATCCCGACAGACTCTACCCCCATATGAATCCTCCATACATATGTCTTCAGGGCAAGTCTGGAGCAGAGGTGTAACTCTGTAGTCTATTTTTATACAACACAAGAAACCATCCCATAAACCTGAATGAACCCAGAAGCCACTGCCAAATGAGGGAGTAAGCCCTGAGTTGAACTTTGCTACCAAGGAGGTGACTTCTGGGATAAAGGGCCTCTGCCTGTTGTCTGAGGTGACTCCATTCAGGCAATGGTCACCCTTCTGGTACTTATTTTATTTCCAAATGATCGCAATGTACGGCTCCATGAGTTTCAACACATGTAGAGTCACATGGCCACCACCTGGCTGGGGCGTGATGGGTACACAAGCATCCTGTCACCCTCCAACACTTCCCCCGTCTGTTCACTCAGGGCTGCACACCACCCCTCTACCACCCCTCTTCCACCCCTGGCAACCACGGATCTGTTCTCCGTCACTCACATTCTGTCTTCTCGAGAATGTCACAGAAATGGAATAGAACACTGTGGAACATTCCGGGACTCGGTTCTCTCGACACTCATGCAAGCTGCTCCGTGTCCCACTGCTCTGCTTCCTACCTACTGCTGCTAACTGTTCAGGGTGGCAGTAGCAGCCTCTGCTCCTTTAGCACCTACATCTCTCTGGGACGCCAAAGACATCCCCTGTCGCGGATACCCTAACCAAAGAAATCTAAGTTTGCAGCATAGCGCATGTGGGGAAATTTGTGACGCTCACTAAAACCAATCAAGAAAGAACGAAGGCCCAGAAGCCCTTAGGTGGCACACGTACCCAACCCAACCCAAGCAAACTCACTAGAAGTCAAGAGTCTGACCCTGAGTCTAGACTCAGTCTGTCTTCTTCCCTGCTGCCTGTCCAGAGTTCTTTCATGAACTACAAGCCCGTGAGGGCACCAGGTTCCCATCACCTTCCCAAGTGGCCTCTGCCTGGCACCTCCACCCCAGCAGCCCAGCATGAAGCCAGAGCCTTCAAGAATACCTGGCAGGAAGCCAGGAGGGGGTGGCACACACTTTTAATCCCAGCACTCGGGAGGCAAAGGCAGGAGAATCTTTGTGAGTTCGAGGCCAGCCTGGTCTACAAGAGCTAGTTCCAGGACAAGGTCCAAAGCTACAGAGAAACCCTGTCTTGAAAAACCAAACCAAACAAAACAAAACAAAACAAAAGAATACATGGCAGGAAGCCATGGGTCTAGTCATGTTCCGCAAAAAAATGAACTTAGAAATACCACCACGGGCTCAAAAGACACAAAAGCACATTGTTCTCATACCTAGGACTATGGAAGTCTATGCTGGAGAAGTAAACCTTTGTTCTTTCCTAAGGAGAAGGAAGAAGCTCTCACTTTCACCAGGAGGCAAGCTTCTTCCGAAAGGAGGAAGGCAGAGGCTAAAGCGGAGGCGTCTCAGTAAATAGCCCACTACATGGTGATCCAGGAGGTACCCTGTGACAGTTTGTCACTACCAGGCTTCTGCAAGTGGAGACACCAAAAACATCCCCTGTGTCTCCTTGCACCTGAGAAGAGCCTGGACACAGAACTGGGACTGGGACCTCCCATCCCACCCTGACAGTGCAGAGAGCATGAAACTGACCTGTTGTCATGTGTGTTAGCTCAGTCAACACCAACCCCAACACTCCAGCAAGTGCACAGACACCCACCTTCCCACAGCCTGTATGCAGGTCCATCAAAACAAGGACCTATCTAGGTGCCCAGAATGATGGTGGCTGTTGGAGCAAACCAGGGGTAAAGATGAGATCTCAAGACATTAACCCTTTCCAAAACATGAAACTTTTTATAAGCATCTAAGTATGGTAAAATATACAGAAATTTACAAACTTGTGGTTCAGGGGTGGAGACAACTTAGTAAGTCAAAGAAAACACCGGAAGGAAAAAACAATGCCCTTCAGATAGACCTAAAGCAGGCTCCAAATGGATAGACGAGCAATTGAGAACCACAGCCAAATCCTGAAGGGGTTACAGAGGCTGAACATCTGTGGCTGAGCGGCCCCTCTGTTCAATCTCCTGCGAAGGCCTCACAGCAGCCGGTGTGACAGTAGAGGTTGGGGAGGGGTCACATAGTGAGAAGGAGCCAGGCTTGCCCTCTCACGTCCCATTCTTGTGAAAACTATCAAGAACAACACAGTCCCCTCCAAAGCCAAGGACGTGGACTTGCCAGTCAACTTCACAGGAAATCCATCTCTAAAAGTTTCTAATACCTTCCAACAGTACCACCCGCAAGGACCAAGCAGCCAGTACATGAACCCTTGGGGGTCACAGCCAAGCACAGCAAGGCTGGATGTGAGGATACATGGAATGGACTCATGATGTCATTACTGACAACATCCTGACCACACACTGGGAGGTTGAGAGACTGGCTACCCTAAACTTGCCCCGTGCTTGCTTCTAGGACACAGGAACTCCAGCTGTGGGCTGGAGAGGGGCTCAGAGATTAAGAGTGTGAGCTGCTCTTGCAGTAGACCCAAGTGTGGTTCCCAGCATCTATGTTGGGCAGCTCACGACCGCCTGTAAGTCAAGAACTGGGGGATAAGAAGCCACTTTCTGGCCTCTGTGGACTCACATGCATGCATGCACGCACGCTATTAAAAATAAAATAAATTGTTTTGTTTTTATAAAAATCTATGGTTTTTTTCAGCACCGCTTTTTAAAATTCTCATGTAGGAACACAAGGCAGTCTTTTTTTTCCGGGAGACATAAGAGTGGACATCATGATTCATTCTGTTAAATAATTCTACCTTCATCCCATATCAGATGGTAAACCTGGCACAAGCTCCAGGTCTTAGAAACTCTAAGCCAGGGATGGATGAGGGTGTAACCTGGTGTTAGAACATTTCCTAAAATATGTGGGGCCCCAGATTTGATCCCCAGCATTGCAAAATCAAACAGAGCAAAAAACAAAAACAAACAAACAAAGATAGAACTCCAAAGCATAAGCTGTCTGTGTGGAAGAAGCCACATCTCACTGGGCACATTTAAATGACTGTAAGCACTCATGATAAGGGATGTGTGTTTCTTCCCCAAACACAATTATACCAACTATGGAAAACATTTGCATCAGGATTAACCTCAAACTCTAATGCACTAAGTATACTCAGTAGAAGTCCAGCTTTTTTGCATCTCAGTCTTGGGAGTGTGTCCTTGTCTAATCGCTGGCATGGCTCCTAGCCACTTGACACCTAGAACAACATCTTTAAAACAGAAAAGCCTCATGTAAGAGGACCTTTAACCTCTTTCATTCAAGGTGCCAGTGATGCATGGCTTGTGCCAGCATTAGATGCTAGGAGGACCAGGAAAGGTGATGCCCAAAGAGATATTCAGAAAAACAAGACCTCCCAAAAACCACAGAATATAAAACAGTGCAAACTCATGCCAAAAATGAACCCTTGGAAGAGTTCATTTTAAGCCCCTGTTCTTGTCTGAGGGCTACTTTCATTGGTCTTTGCCTTGGAACATGTCTGCAGGAACCCTCCAATCATAGTTTTTAGGCGATCACATGGCTCTACAGTTCTCTTTGTCTTTCTCACTCCCCTAGGCGATCTGTTCCACATAAAATACATCTCAGCTGGAGAGCTCTTGCCTTGGAGTTCTGTTTTTTGTTTGTTTCTTGTTCTGTTTGTTTTGTTTTTTGTGGGTTTTTTTTTCAATGTTGGGGATCAAACCTGGGGCCTCAACATTAGGCAAATGTTCTAACACCAGGTTACACCCCCATCCATCCCTGGCTTAGAGTTTTTAAGACTTGAACTTGTGCCAGGTTTACCACCTGATAGGGAAGGAACTTGGAAATTCACGTGTTCTTTCTCTGCCTGCTCCCTCATAGGAACAGATGGGAGAGGTTTTTTTGTCTGTTTTGAGACTTCAGCAAGATCCCGCACACAAATGCCCCGGTCTTTCTTCTGGCAATGGATCCACAAGTGTTATTGACATGAATTCTATTGGAGATAAAACTTTATGCCTCCAAATGGACCCCCATGCCACTCTAGGTGGCTTGTGTTACATAAGATGGGCCTTAGCAGCTCAAAATTGGTCATGCCCACAGGGTCTGGGACCTTTTTCACTCCTGCTGGGTTTGTCTGGACCTGAGAGGTTCTTAGGCCTATGACTAGCAGGGTCCTTCCCAAGCCTTTTCCTACATTTCAGGACATCTCGGGCCTGACTGATGCTGGGCTGGCCACAATCTCTACCCCCATATGTCTCGCCTCCCTAACAGCCCTTGAACACCTCCTAGACAATTCTTCCCTAACCTGTCACCTCATGTGTATACACGCATGCAAAATGGAGATGGAAGCACATTTAATTTCAGAAACACCAGACTCCAAGGACAGCCTTGCCATAGGGCCCATATAAAAACTCCGTAACAGGACTTATTTCTCATTACATGATACATTGGCAAGCCAGAATTCCTAGCTTTAACTTGATTGTGTACCTCTGTACAGGTAACTTACATCACCAGGCTATGTACAGATACCATGTAGCAAAGTATAGGAAGGTACTTGGCAAAAGATGGCATGCCCTGTCGCCCTGCCAAATACTGGGCGCTGGCGTGACCATCTGACAGGCATGCCCTGTGCTGCCTAGCAGTTCAACACAATATCAGATTTATTTATTTACTTGGGGAATCTGGGGATCAACCCTAGAGACTTGCATATATTAAGCAAGCACTATACCACTAAATGATAAGTAATATCAAAATTTAAAAATTATGTGCTTATGTGAGTGCAGGTGCCCACAGAGACCAGAAGAGGGCACCAGATCCCCTGGAGCTAGAGTTACAGTTGGTTGTAAGACACTCAACATGGGTTCTGGGAACCAAACTCTGCTCTTCTGCAAAAGCCATATGAGCTCTTCATCCCTGAGCCACCTCTTCAGCCCCTCAAAAAATTTTAATTTGAAAATTTTCTTTTGTAGTAAAATTGCACAGATTTTCAAAATAGTATAAGGCAAACCCAAAGCCTGCAGTGCTGAGAATTTCCACTTCAGTGTGCTTCTTCTCAGAGTCTATACCCAAAGGCACTACATTTTAGTTACAATTATTCATGAAACAAATATTTATGGACGGCCATTAAGTTCCTGATACAGCCACAGGCACTGGAGAGCCAGTGGTGATCAACAGCCAAAGACAAACCCTTGTTTTCTTGTCCTGAAGAGGGATGGGGACAAAGGGTAGACCTACAACGTGTGGGGTGGTGGTAACATTTAAAAAGCAAAGTGGGAGGGGCTTGAGGGGAGCTCAGCGGTGGGGCACTTACCTAACACACAGAGACACAAACAAAAATGGACACCCCCAAAACTTGCAAGAAGAAAGCAGGCGCCATAGAAAAATGAGGCCTGTTTCTCCTCATGTTACATGGTAGAAAGGCAGGACTTCCGATCTGAGCTTGCTGGATACCCCTGGGCAGGCAACTGAATATTTTTGAATCACTAGGTCCTGTGCAGAACTCATGTGACAATATTCAGGAAGACACTCTGCAAAGGGTGTCATGCTCTACCAAGACTCATGATGGCCTTCTTTGAGAAGGTGACCAGCAAGAGCCTGAATATCTTGAAGGGTGAGTTAGCCCTGATATCTGTGGAGGAAGAGCATGCCAACGCAAGGGCTGGGCAAACCCCTAGGCCCAGGAACAGCAGAGCAGCGGGGGTGGGGGGGAGAATAAGGAGGCCAGACACAGCTGGGTGCTAGGGAGAGGAGGGGAAACAGCCAGGAGGGCTTAGGGCTCTTGAATAAGACTTGGGGTTGCATTCTGAGTCAATCCCTGTTTGTGCACTGCATTGCATAACATGACTTTGGCTTTAATTTTCTCTGCTACTGTCCACCTTGTCCTCATGTCTCATGATTATTTTACATCAGATAATACTTTGCTTAAAGAGTGTTGAGTTTCATTAGGGCAGACTCAGTTGAGTCTGGTGTAGGACCTGAGTCCTAACAAGGCTTGTGCTTAGGTTTTGTTATTGGCGCTCCAAGGCATTCCTTACTGTCTCCTTAGGTAGGTGATCAAGAGTTACGGTAAGGTCCCTTTCCTCCAGCAGGTGAGAACACTCAGCAGTGTGGCTCTGCCACTTCCAGGTCCTCTGATCAGGTCACTGCTCCCTTCCACTCTTCCCAGGAGTTATTCCAGGTCCAGCCTCGGTGCACACACAGCTTAGTATTTACTCATCTCCATGGCAACAGTTCAAAGATTTCTCACTTGCCTTCTCTGCTCAGAACCGTCCTCTCGCCAACGCACTTCCCCACGGATGCTAACAATGTCAACACACCTAGCTCTGACCCAGCCTCTGCTCTGCTCTCTGGTAGCCATGGTTCAGAAGGCATCCTCAGACAGACCGTCAGAGAGGATCTCTCCTTGTATCACACACCTGCATTGGGTGGCGGTCCATTCTTGAAAACAGCCGATTCATATATTAGGTCTAATATTTTTAAGAAGAGAAAGCAAATTCAACACTTGATTGTGCCATTATGTCTGGGATTGAACACTTGAGTCCTTTTAGAAGGCAATGCTGTGTAGAAGAGATTAAAAAAATAAACTACATATCCTAAGTTGTTGTTTTTGTTTTAAAAAAAAAGTGATGGAGAATTTTTCTTGAAGCAGAAAATGTTGATAGTTTGACACCTGCTAAGCACCTGTGCCAATATGGCAGGCGCTGGGAGTTAAACATGTGCCTTCAGATAAAACCCACGGAGCTTGAGGCCTGCTCTCCTCAATGACACTAGGCAGATCTGGTAGCTTGGGATGCTCAAACGGAAAACCCGGCAGAAACAATCTCTAAAAGCTCCTTCCGTGGTCAAAGCCGTGACCTTTGGACTGACTAGCCTTCTCATCAGGAATACCAGCCATAGGACAGAAGAGCACAAACGTGTAGCCTGGACCTTGCTTGGAGGGACCCCCCCGCCCCACCTCAGGTCTCAAGTCCCTTAGAGATGTCTGTAAGTCCTCAGCTGTGGGACAGGAATAGATCTATTCTGCCAACCAATGCAGACCTAAGTTGCTAAAGTTCTGATATTAAATGCCTCCTTAAGACAGCTGTGTTGAGGCGTGATCCCCCAGTTGGGCACTAGTGGAAGGCCGTAGAAACCTTAAAAGGCAAAGGTCATCAGAGGTGTGGTCTTGATGGGGCCATAGGACTTCCGTCTCTTCCTGCCTCTTTCAGGACTGGGTGTCTCTGTCTTGCGTGCACTTCCACCTTGTGCGCTGCCCTGCCACGGGTCCAGTAACAGTGGGTCAACCAGCATTACAGTGAAACCTTAAAAAATGAGTCAAAAGAAACCTTCTCATAGCCTGATGATCCCCAGTATGATGGAGAGCTGGCTAACACACATGTTTAGCTCCCAACAAAAGCAACTTTCTGGCAAATGCTTGCCCTTGGCACAAGAATGGGTTAAGGTGGAAGAGAGGCAAGCAGTCCTTCTTGGCAACCCAGCTTCCACGGCATTGCCCATCCTACAGCCTGTGGGCGGCCTGGGGATGTAACAGCTCGATAGTAAACAAAGTTTATCAGCCCTCATAAAAAGTCAAAGCCAGACTCAGGCCTACCAGGGAGATAAAGACCTCAGAGGGCTGACCCTTCCTAGCCCTGGTACAAGCTGCCACTAGCCCTGCATAGGAGACCTGGGCTCCAGTTTCTCGGGTCGCTTACATTTCAGTGACCTTCCTCTGCCTGGTGTGGCCTCCATCCATAGCACAACGACAGTTGGAACTTACAAAAGGCAACAGTGGGGAAGTAGAGTGAGCCTCAAGATTTCCATGAGAATCCCGCATAGATGAATTTCATTAACGCCCCGCTACCTCTTCAACCCAGACAAAGGTTCTAGATTCATTTTCCTAACTATTCAGAATCCCAAAGGTTCAGAAAGCTATGTGTAAGCAAAGCCCACAGACTCTAATGGCTTCATGCGAACACAAGGAGTACAGGGTGTATGATCATTCCCTATTTAAAGACTCATGCCATGAGCTGGTGTCTCGGAAGCTCTTGGAAGGCCTGAAGTGAAGATGCAGGGGGCAGACTCTGGGTGAGATTTAAACGGACACTGCAAAATTCATGAGCCCTGAGCAGCAGCAGCAACAAAAACAGCAGCAGCAGCAGCAGCCGCTGCCACCGCCGCTCAGGTTTCCTCCTCTGTTTGCATTAGAGTCCCTGGGTTTGTCGAGGGTTATTTATCTACACAGATTATTTCATTTGGTTCACTTTCCTTCTGGCTACCGGTACAGGCACTGCAGTGTAACTGCCCTGATGTGCAAGAAGTGGGCAAGGGTGGAACAATCCTATTGTGTGCCCGAGAAAGCAGCGTGGCTATTTTAAAGAATCCTGGAGGAGGTTCTAACTGTTTCCGTGTCATGAGGACCCAAGTAATCGACGCTGCCGTCAAACCCGGTCCAGGAAACAATGGGAGCTGTCAGGCGCAGGGCCGAGACAAACACTGCCAGGGAATGGCCATTCCCCACTCCACTGCA
Organism: Ellobius talpinus; assembly: GCA_001685095.1. Classification (NCBI taxonomy): domain Eukaryota; kingdom Metazoa; phylum Chordata; class Mammalia; order Rodentia; family Cricetidae; genus Ellobius; species Ellobius talpinus. The sequence goes on from LOJH01000869.1 coordinate 30,145, forward strand.
TTCCTGCTTGACCTACCTCCTTGCTCTATGGCATCGGGAAACCTGACTCCAACCAGCCAGCCTCCCTGGAGACCAGGGGCCTGGCACTGAACACCCCATCTGTGTGCACGCCCCGGGGCACCTGCCACGTTGCTTTCCGTCTGGTTCCCTCGCCACCTGTAAACTCACAGAGCTTGTCCCCAGGTACCAAGCCCAGCAGAGGGTGAGAAGGGCAAAGGGCCAGTGATAAGGCCAGGGAAGCCAGCAACAGAATGAGTAGGTGGCAGGGCTTAGCAGCTTAGGCAAGGGAGTAATGGAATTCGGAAGGAGGGAACTGCTGTATTTTGTCCACAGGCTCAACCTTCTGCTTCCTCAAATGCCATGAGCAGGCAGTGGCACCATCTCCTCCACCAGCATTCTCTCTCTCCCACTGTACTGAACACACCTTTGGACTCTGCAGAGCCCAAAGAGGATGGAGTTAAGACCGGCTCCCTTCCACACACACCTGCTGTCCATTTACCTGTTGAGAGACCCCAACAAAGATCTACAAAGAACGCCTGCACCCTCACCACCATACCTGCTCTCAAGAGTACCTGGAGGGTTAAGTGAGATGGTGCAGATGAAATATTTAGTTCCCCCAGAATTACACCTTAGTTCTAATAAGCTTGCTGTGCAGAAGGAACGAGAAGGCTGAAAATGACTGGCTGTGGTCAATTCAGTGGTCAGCATTTGTATGGCATGTACCAAGCCCCGAGCTCCATCCTCGGCACAGCAAATAATAATAATTAATATTAATAAGAAACATATAATACATCCTTGTAAAATAAAGGGGTAGATAATAAACTAAAGGGGCAAAGCAAATGCTAAGGAGCCTTTGATTTTCAAAGAAAGGCTAAGCAGGCGTGGGCAGCATATACCGGTAGGATAATGGCAGGCAGCAGGTGGGCACCGGGCACCTGGGCAAAGCACCGACTCAAAAGGCAGGAGAGCCGGCATGCCCACGGCCTTGTTCACAGTGCTTGCAAGCGCCTTCCATTCTCTGGGCCTCAGGGCCCTGCCCACCCACAGCAGAGCCGGGGCCCCAACAAGGCTGTTGAGAACATGTCGTACTTTGAACAGAACCAAATCTGAACAAAGAAAGGCATTTTGAGACTCGTGGGACTCTTGGCACAAAGGTACCCAGTGCCTCACCTGGGTACCAGCAGAGGGGTTTGAAGAGGGCGGAGAGCCTAGGGTTAAGCCAAAGCTTCGTGCGCAAAGACTGCATCCAGGACTAAAGGAATGAGGCCGCTAGAAGACTGTGTCTGCTCTTCAACTCTCATAGACGCCCCACTTCATGAGTGAGGTTCAGACCACCACTCCCGATGCTCTCCTATGCTTCAGGCCAACGAAGACCACATCTAATCTGACATACCAGTGCCCCGGCAGGGAGACAAGGCACCTACAGTACAGGCCCTTTCAAGTCTGCCATTGGCTCACTCAGTGACAACAGAGACAGCCCATATGGCCTCCAGAAACCAGACAATGGGGTGTGAAGGCACCTGGTCCAGCCACAGAGCTGGATACCCTGAGGACCTGAGGACCAGCATTCCCAAACTGCTTGTTCACATGACCACACAGAGTGCACTGACCACACTGCTCCCTTGGGGTTCACCCGGCAGTGGGAAACCAGCAAAGGTAGCATAACACCATGTGCCCATATTGCATACCAGGATCTTAAAAATAATTTTTTTCCAGATCCATGCTGGCACACATGCAATTCAACATTTCACCGTTCCTTCCAGCTGACTTGATGGGTGGTTTAATGAGAGCCCAATCCCTCTGCTCCCCTGGAGGCATGGACCCGCCCTTGGGTTTTGTCTTGATGACTGGCAGATTGACAAGCTCTACTTTCCTGTTTTCTCAGATGACAAGCACTGGCATCTTCAGCAACATACCTGTGCCGAGGATTGGGGCAAGCGGGAAAAGGCAGGAGGGCAGATAAACACACGCAGAGTAAAGTCACGTGCTAACAATGGTCTCATTTTAACAAAGAGGCAGCTTGCAAAGAGAGAGAAGAATGTTGGGGAGAGGGGGTCCCAAAGCCACCTGTTTGGCTTGGCTCAGGGGTACTTCTACCTGCCTGGTGTGCCATGGTCAGGGAAATGCACTGAGTTGCCCTACCTGGGATTGTGGTCAGCAAGTATGGCATTCACCACGCTTGTCTGCCACTCATCCTGGGAGTGACATGGCCGTGTCTGTCCTGCACCCACATTCATCTTCCGTGTGCCAGTCACACTAGCCGTGGGTACAGAAAACCCACTCTTCAACCAACTGCTCATGTAAGCTGGGCCGGTGCCAGGATCCAACAGGCTTTCCCCTCACTCTGAAACCTGGGGTGGCTCCTGAGATGTGACCCCCCCACCCCCTGTGGTTTGTGGTTGCTGCATGGCATAGTCTTACCTTCCCCGCCACAGCCCTCCTGCAGCACAGTTGAGCTAATTCTAGGCTCCCTGCCACCCTTGCAAGCCCACGCTGCACATGTTTTGACTCATGCTGAGGCTCTCAGAAGCAAGACCAGGAGAGAGGCTGCAAGGCACCTGCTGGGCACTGGGCAGCAGCTGGTTCCCCAACCGCAGGCTCACAAGGGATGCAGAGGTGGCTCTGAGGTCTCCCGCTACTTCATCCAATCTCCCTGAAAGATTAACCCAAATGGCACATCCTGTGAGCTGCTCAGACACCAGCTTCACAATACAGAGCCATCGAATAAGACCCTGGAGTTAAATGTTAAATCCAGGATTATTCTTTATAATCAAGATCCACTTCCGTGTGTGGCAAAAATCTTCTTATAATGACAAAATTCTCAAATGCCAAAGACACTACGCCAAAAATGAAGACTATAGGCATCTAACCAGCAGCCTGGTTCAAACACTAGTGTCTAAACATCTATTACATGCCATTCTTCCCCATGTCTTTCAAAGACAAGTCAACACTAAGAACCTCAGACTGTCGGGGAAGGAGACAGATACCCCCTAACCTACCTGTAATGGGTTAGTATGGAGTTCTAGAGGGGACCCAAGCAGGAACAGTCACTTCTGCCCAGGAGGTGACAGAGAGCCCAGGGAAGTTGCCTCAAGGTGGCCTGTGGGCAGTGAGCCAGGTGAGCAAGGCCCTCTGGACAGAGAAGACATAGTTGTGAAGCTTATGGTTTCATGACTCTGGAGAACATGAAGAATCAAGGCTGAGCCTGAGGGGTGCATGGGGGAAGGGGGGTGTTAGAGGTGGTGAAACACAAGCAGTCTGGTAGGTTCTGAAGGGCTCACAGAGCTCTGAGTAGGCAGGGCTGAAGGAAGGGTACAGGTAAGGACCACATGGCCATGTTGGTAGCATCTCACCAGCTGGTCCCTTGGTCCCTAAGGACCACACCACTCCTATGGGTAGTCTACTTCAAGAGGTCATGGATAGTTGCATCTTCAGAGTAAACATTAATAAACATACACCAAGTCCCCATGATACTCCCAATAAACCACCAGGCAATACTTACACTGATAGCTGTTATGAGAAAAATACATAAGCTAAGTTATGTAGAAGCCCTGGCCTTCAACCAGCGGGCTCAACCAAGTAACACAATAGAGTATGGCGAGAGACGGGGTCTAGCAAGAAGCACCTTAGACTTCCGAGCTTTATTTCCACTAAGAATGGCATGATCTGAGCCCCACTGACAGAATAGATACCATCTCTGTTGCATAATGTTCATCATCATGTAACCCATGAGCCCCGCTTATATCAGGAGCCAATCCCCAGGGGAGAAAACAGAGCCCTAGGAACCCAGGTAGCATGTTAGCCAAGGCCCTCACTTCAAAAAATAGCAGGCTGCAACATCAATATTCCCGGAGCCAGTCTCTGTGCCTGCGCGCCCCAGGCTGAGATCGCCAAAGCAGGTTTCCAGGGAGATGGAGATGTTGTGCCAACGCAGTGCGGAGGTGCTGTGGAGAAGCGTGTGAAACTGCACACCTGAGTATCTTCAGCTGCAGAGAAGGGCCTCCGAGGGACCTGACAGAGCCTTGCCCCAGCCCCAGGACTCCACCAAGCTCCAGAGCAGTCCCCACTCCAGCTGGCAGCCTGTGCTCTGCCCAACTGTGAGGAGGGCAAAGGGGCAGCACCGGCACGTGGGGACCGGGTGGGTAGGGCCCCACAGAAGCTTCCTGAATTGCACATGCCCCACTCCCCCGACTCCCCAGCTAGTCTCACTACCGCCCTCAGGTTACATAAACTGGGTCCTGTCACCGCCAACGGTGGCTCTAAGGTTACAGGGCTGGACAGGGGCCAGGCAGGCTTGCTGTTTGTTTCCATCCTCCTTAATGGAGACTCTTCCAGGAGACTTTCCCCAAACTAGAGCCTCTGGGGGCAGAGGGAGCACTGGCCCCGTCCATCCCTTCCCAAGCTCACAGGGCTGACTCTTCACTCAGGTAACTGACTCTGACACCACCCACAGATTCCTCCCTCAATGTTTCTGCTGACACAGGGGCCCAGGAGGAGCAGTATCTGAGCTGGGAGGCAATGAGACCCCGTGTGGCGCTGTCAGCACCTCCCTTGTTCCTGGGTCTGCTTCACACAGCATCACCAGGACTCTAGGACCTCTGGGAAAGGAAAAAGAGAAGGCTGCTCTCTGAGCAAGACCTTAGCAAATGGAGGGCCTGTCCCAAGTCAGCAGCAGTCCTTGTGAGCTAGAGGTATAGTCCAGAGCAGGTAACCCAGCACAGCACCCGCCACGGGTAACCCAGCACAGCACCCACTAGT
>LOJH01000869.1:34910-54844 GCA_001685095.1 Ellobius talpinus
CCCGCCACAGGTGACCCAGCACAGCGCCTGCCACGGGTGACCCAGCACAGCACCTGCCACGGGTGACCCAGCACAGCACCTGCCACGGGTGACCCAGCAAAGCATCTGCAACATTTTCATCATTATGCATCCCTGCTAGCACAAGCGGTTTAGGTAAAGCGGTTTGGGTGGCATGATGTGTTCAAGTGACAGAGAAAGACAGGAAAGGACATCATATGCCATACATCAGGACACCCATGCCCAGAGATAAGGGGGTACAGAGGACTGGAGAAGATCCACTCCTGGCTGCCCCTTCTCTGCAGTAGCTAAGTTCCCTCTTTGGATCCCAGTGGCTGTGTCTGACAGACAGCCAACACAAAGTATCATGATGGAATCATTTTTGAGTACTCAAAGGGTACTTCTGGGACCCCCTAGAGACATGAGCAATGTGTGAGAGGGAGTATGCCACAGTCAGTTGCTCTGGTCACAGTACCAATGCCTGGGGATCGCTCTAGACATCTGGAAGCATCTGGAGCCCTGAAGTTGCTGCCTAGATTCCTGCTATTCCAGAGGACGGGGAGACTTTTTTGTTGTTGTTGTTTTTGTTTTGTTTTTCAAGACAGGGTTTCTCTGTGAATCAGTGCTAGCTGTCCGGAAACTAGCTCTTGAAGACCAGAATGGTCTTGAACTCATAGAGATCTGCCTGCCTCTGCCTCCCGAGTATTGGGATTAAAGGCATGCGCCACCATCACCTGGCAATCACAGCAACTCTTAAAAGAAAAACATTTAATTGGGGCTGGCTTAAAGGTTCAGAGGTTTAGACCATTATCACCATGGTAGGAAGCATGGCGGCACACAGCCATGGTGCTGAAGAGGGAGCAGAGAGTTCTACATCTGGATAGGCAGGCAGCAGAAAGAGCGAGTGACAGTGGGCCTGGATTGAGCATCTGAAAACTCAAATCTAACTCCCACTGACACACTCCCTCCAACAAGGCCACACCTCCTAACAGTGCTGCTCCCTGTGGATCTATGGGGGCCATTTTCATTCAAATCACCACAGATGGGATGCCAAGTGTAGGTAAGGGAAGGAGTTGTCAGCCATTATGGGTGCTGGGCAAGGCCAGGAGTGAGATGTGAAAGTTAGTGCCTACCTGAAATGAGAGGGTCGGTCTTTCAGCAAAGCTTTCTTCAACTCTGACAGAACCAAGCAAGAGCATTTTCTAAAAGCGGCACTGACTAGCCCCAAGTCTCTCATAAGACTATACACCTTCTGTGCCTCTCAAATATTAAAACTTGGTAGAGTTCTGTGAGTCAATATAGTGTGAATGCAGTATGGGTTTACCATATGAAGTCACCATCAGGCCAGGAGAACTGGCTCCCAAACTTCCAAAGGAAAGCAGAATGGAACAAACTCCCAGGACACCAGCCATTCCAAGGGTGCACTTAGAAAAATAGGGATTTTCCTAATTATCAAGCCATTTGTTGTACTGAAAAAAAAGAAGCTGTATTTTATATATACATGAATGTTACTCATCTTTTAAAAGTTTTATGCCCCAAATCTCTGTTTAATATTCTTTTAAACACATGTATGTGTGTGTGCCTGCATGAGTTTGTGTATACCACATGTCTGCAGGTTCCTGAAGAGGCTTTGGATTCCCTGGAACTAGAGTTACAGAGAGCTAAGAGCTGCTAACTGAACCCAGGACCCCTGTAAGCACAGTAAGTGTCCTTAACTTCTGAGCCATCTCTCTAGTTCCCAGCCCGGAACGTTTTTAATTTTAGAAGTTTTATATTCTGCATTTTTGTCTGGTTTGATTTTGAATTCCCCAATCCACCATGCACATGGGGAACAAAGGGGAGGGACAGAGGCTCTTTGGAAGTGGTTGTAACCAGAAAAGGAGAGGAGTCCCGCGGATCCAAGGCAGATCATGAAGTCTGTTACTCCCGACAGGTCCTACTTCAGATACCAAAATGTCCACCCTTCTGCTTTGGTATAGCCTACTGAAGTGGTTTGAATAAGAATGGTCCCATATGCTTATATATTTGAATACCTGGTCCCCAGTTGGTGAAAATGTCTGGGAAAGATTAGGAGATATGGCCTCGTTAGAGGAACCATGTCATTGGGGATGGGTTTTGAGGTTTCAAAGCCCACACATTCCCAGTCTCTGTCTCTCTGTCTGTCTGCCCCTCCCAACCCTGGTTGTGAATCAAGAAGCTATCTCTCTGCTGTTCCTGTTACCATGCCTTTGCTCCACCATCGTGGATTCTAACCTTTTGAAACCACAAGCTCCAAATTAAATGCTTTCTTTCATAAGTAGCCTTCATCACGGTGTTTTACCTCAGCAATAAAAGAGTAACTAAGGCACCTCCAAAGCATCTCCTTCTTAACTAGAGCAACAGCGTCTCTCACCCAATACCTGCTCAGCTCACTGATGGCAACCTGCAAAGCATGAAGGCTCAGCCAGGAGTGGTGGTGCACACTTTTAATCCCACACTCTGGAAGCAGAAACAGGAGGGTTCCTGTGAGTTCAAGACATCTGATCTGTATAGGACAGTGGTTCTCAACCCCTAACCACAATGCTGTGACCCTTTAATACAGTTCCTCACGTGGTGACCCCCAACCATAAAATTATTTTTGTTGCTACTTCATAACTGTAATCTTGCTACTGTGGTGAATCGTAATGTAAATATCTGATGTGCAGGATGTCTGATCTGCAGCCTTGGTGAAAGGGTTGTTTGACCCCCAAAGTAGTATTGACCCACCGGCTGAGAACAGCTGGTACAGGATGTTCCAGACGGCTATTCCAGGTAGCCAGGGTTACATAGTAAGACCCTGTTTCAAAAGAAAACAACAAAATCTAAAAGAAAACATGAAGAGCAGCCCTTCTCTAACACATCTTGTGTGCAGCTTGGTTTCTACTTCTTCCCTACGGGTCTCCTTTCTTCCTGCAGCTCTGACCCATCAACCTTCTGACCTTAGACCATGGAGTTCCCTTGCCGACTGTGCACTCTCCGGAAGTGTTCCTATGGGCTCCACTGCATCTGACAGGAATGACTCACTGCCCGTGACTAGTGGTTTCCAAATGTTCCCTTTTAGAAATAACACTGGGATGAACATCCTTGCAGAGGAATCTCTACCTGCAGACTTAATTGCTTCCCCAGGATAAATCCCTAGAAATGGAATCAGCAGGATAAAGGGAGGAAATCTTTTAAAGGTTTTTGGGGCAGACTGCCAAATTGCTTGGCAGGAATCCTGTATCTTCCACTCCCACAGTTCCAGGAGAGTCCCCGGCACACACCTCCACCTGCAAAGAATACCATCATCCACATGAACAAATAAAAACACCAGAAATTTGCTTGTTTGGCAGCAGATCTTGTATCGGATTTTACATGCAACTGTGAGACTGAGACCAGCGCCTTCACAAGTCACCATGTTTTCCATCGCGATCTAATTCTTTCCCTTATTCTTAGTTGGAAGTTCCTTCAAAAATCACAGGGGTTCAGCAGAGAGAGGTAGCACAAGTGTTAAGCATTTGGGAGGCTGAGGCAGGAGGGTCTTGAGTTCAAGGCCAGCCTGGGCTACACAGAAAGATCTGATCTCAAATAAACAAAGAAATGGGCATATTGATTATCTCATTTGTCTTACATGTTGTAAGCATTCTTCCTGGTTACCATCTAACTGGTGATTTCCTTCCCATTTTATTTCTTTATGCATACTGAAGTCTACACATGCACACATTCTTCAAATACAACAGCTGTAGCCTTGAAGCTTCAGTCTCTAGTATTATGGTACAGAAAGATATTTCTCATCTCATAATTGCTTACTTATCGACATTTTCTTCCTAGTACTTTAATGTTTTTATTTTGACTCTTAAATTTTAATCCATGTGGACAAAGCTCTGTCTTTAAGTAAGTAAAGTTAAACAACAACAATAATAACAATAGCAAAAACAAAACTAGGCTGGAGCCAAACGAGGGATGTGCCTGGGATTAAATTTTAATCTTAGTTACGGTTAAATAACAACTAAATATACTAAACTACAATTTCCAGACTTTCTAATATTTTCCTTGAAAATACTATTTTCACCCCAATGTCAAAATGTTCAAATTATTGTAAGAATATATTTCAACATCTGGTCATCTCCCTAGATTCTGGCTGGAAATTATATTAAGTCTACAAGTTATTGGGGGAAAACGGAAATATTGGTGGTATTGATGGAACATCTAAACATCTCCACGTAATCATTACATCAGTTCGACAGATTTTTCTGAGTCCCCTTCCTAAGGGTTCCAGCTTTGATCCTATCATGAATAAAAGCATTTCCCTGACTCATGTCCTGAGTATTTTCTAGGTCTAGGGGGCAACTCCCACCAAGCCAGTCCCGGCTGGTCCCAAAGCTCTGATTGAGTGGGTCACCTCCAGCACTTGCCTAGTTTGGCTTCAGCCTCGTTGTTTTTACTTTGCCTACTTAGAGCTTTTTTCAGGTTGGTTCAAAATTCACAAACCTCTGCCTCAGGCTCCTGAGTAACAAGGACACAGGCCCTCCCCACCAAGCCCACTCAGGATACCTTTCTGCCCATGAGCCACCCTCATTCCTCCAGACATAACCCTGCTCTGTAGTCAGACTTTTCTCTAAACTGCAAACATGCCTGCCCTGGACTTCCTCACTTGGAAAAGGCTCCCCTTTCCCAACCTGAGCCCACCAATCCCACCAGGTTTGTATAAGAAGCGGCCTCCATGTAGTGCCATTGTGGGGGTGCAACCTCCCCAGCCTGTTAAGGCTGCAGGAGCTGCAGAAACGGATCTGGGTGGCAGCAATGCACACCCATGTCACAGAGGAGAAGCTCCCCCAACTCTCACTCCATTATCCATGAGTCAAAACGGAGAAAACAAGGAAAATGGGCGCTGAGGACAAAGGAGGGCCTATGCGGCTCCCAGTGAGCCAACGGGAGTGTCTGTCAGCCAGGCCAGTCACATTCCTAGGATCTCCTGACAAGGTCTCAGGTTCCTACCACTCAAGGGAAGGTTGGAGCCTGTACTTGGAAATCAAGTCTCCCTGACCATGGCCCAGACTTGCCTGGGTAAAGGTTGTGTCTCTCACTCCAACTGCACAACAAATTTGCCTGTAAAGCTTGTTAGACCCAGACAGTCCTACCCAGACCTCCTGAGTCAGCCTGCAGGGTGAGGCCTGGGCAGCCATGGGGCTACCAACACAGGCCTAACAGGTAAAGGGCTAGGAAAGCCACCTTCCCCAGTGCTGAGGCACAGGCCTCCTGACAGGGAGCATTGACATTCCCTTCTGCAGACTGGTGTGGATGACTGTCACAGGGACAGATGAGAAAGCCGAGGTGGAAGTCACATGTCCAAGGGCCCCAGGCAGGGAAGACCTCAAACAGTTCATGGCATTTGAAAATCCATCCTTTCCTGGCCTAGCTAGAACTCTGCAGGTCCTGTGATTCCCCAGCATCCACTTCTCACAAATGTCTAAGTTAATCCTGAGCCTGCAGAAACAAGGCATCTTCACTGACAGGATGGGCTGTGGTGGTGGGTGGGGGATCCCTGCAGTCCCTTGTGTCCCATTCTGTACTACAATGAGCCAAGTCACCAGCTTAGCCCCACTGTACTGGGTCACTCCCATCGTTGTGATTCTGGGTCACAAGGACCCTCTGTCACTTTCCTACCTAGGCTGACATCATGGCTTTCTTGGGCTCATATATTTTTGTCTTCAAGACCCCCTCCTCCATTAAAACAACTGACTAAAGCTGATTTTACTAGTGAAACAGTACAAAAATGAATATATCAACATTGTCTATTAAAACATTTCCTTTAACCCCAAGGTCACCTTTTCCTTCTGATCTGAAGCAATCAGAAATTAAAACCCTTTGACACTGAGTCTCCCTGCCCATAGCTAGCCCTTCCTGACCACGATCCCCCATGGGGTCTTATGGACATCCCAAGTGCAAGGCCCAGCTCGAGCATGGGCTATGCCCATATCTTAGACCCAAAGAGCCCTCAGAGCCCTCACTACTCTCTCCTGGAGCCTCACTGCGCATAAGGGGCAGATTCAGAGTGCTCCCAGGATCCTCAACGGCCGTGAGCTGGAGGAACCCTGGGCAGAATGAAGAGAAGTAACTTTACCCAATGGGACTAACGTTGCAGCAGCTGAGACTTGCTCTAAAGGAATTTGTATGAATCCATTTCCTTTACCATAACATATGATATAAGTCAATTCAAAAGGAGCAAAGGCTTAAACACACATGAAACAATGATGACTGCTCCTGGTGCTCTGGACCATGGTGGCACTGGGCTCTGTGGGGCGAGGTATGACAAAGGAGTCTGTTTGCTTAATGGTGTGGCAGAGGAAGGAACCAGGGTCTGATAGCCCCTTCAAGGACATGCCTCACTTCCAGTGATGAAATGGCCTACCACTTGGCTATGCCTCTGAAAGATTCCACAACCTCCCGTATCCAAACTAAGTCAGTATCACGCTTGACTTTCTGGTGGCAGTGTAGTTCATATTCAAACTGGCTTGACACCCAGCTGTGTCTTAGAGCTAGGTATAGGCTCATGTTCACTGAGAAACCTGGCTTCTGAGGGGACTAGACAAACCTATAAGAGAGCCAGAACTTAGGAGAGTTCAGTGGGAAAGGGGGGTTTGGGATACACTCCGGTCCCTGAGTGGGCAATGAAGGCAGCCTGTCAACTTCTATTGCTAATATTCCATATGGCTGTGACACTTCTGTTTCTTTGGTAGTGAACATTTGCTTAACGCTTGGGATTGTTTTTAATGGCTGAAAGCTAAAAATAAACAAAATCCAGAATTAAACAGAACAGAGCAGTGACTACTCATTGGAATTTAGTTGTTCTCTTAGCCACGCTGCTTAATTGGAGTTTATGTTTGGGTACTTCTTTGAGACATTATTCTGTTCAGTCACACAGGTTTTTTATAGAAAATATTTTAAAGAATATTAGGGAGTGGAAAGCTGTACTTCATCTCATAGTTGGGGTGAAATTCCCAAATGCAGAGGTGGCATGACTACAGCACCTCCTAGTGAAAACTATTGAAATTACAGGCAAAGTTCTCAAGAGGAAAAATGAACTTGGAAGGCAGTCTGGGCTATCTGCTTCTCTGGAAGTCTACAAAGATGAATTTTCCAAACACAAACCTTAATTATTTGTATCTGAAATTCTTACATACAAGTACTATCTTGAAAAGAAATCAATATTATATCACATATGTATGCAAGTGATTTTTAAATATGTGTGGATATTGAGAGGATTAATAAAATACAATGTCATCTATGAAGTTCTCAAGACTCAGTGTCTTTTTGTTAATGATGTCCTTCCTAATGATAGACTGTGAAAATATAGTCACTGTCATGTAAGGGTTTTCCAATTGTTCACTATCACATACACAGAGAAGCTAGGAATTATGGCTTTGGGGAGAGTTGTCAGTTTTTAAGAAACTAATTACCAGAACTAGAGAGGATAAACAGCTTGTTATGCAAGCATGAAAACACAAGTTCAGAACCCTGGTAGAAGCTGAACAGACACCGTGGCCTTCTCTAGTCTCAGCACTCAGGAGACTGGGCAAGCTGGCTAGCTAGAATAGTTGGGATTGGCAAGCTTGGGTTCAGCAGGAGAGCTTGTCTCAGTAAATAGAGTGGAGTGTGATAGAGGAGGATATTCAATGCCAGCTTCAGGTCTACACGTATGTACACAAGTGCACCCACAGGCTTGCAAACATGCAAACACACACACACACCACATATACATGCCAATATGAAAGAGGGAGAGGAAGAAACCAACATTATGGTATACTGTATATTGACCCTTTGACACTTTTCAGATCATTGTTTTTTGTATGTTAAAAACTTGATCCCCGGGAAAAAGGTGGTGGTACTGAGAGGCAGTTAATATTTAAGAGGTGACACTCAGGATTTGGGGACTCCTGTTCTCTTTGCTTTCTAGCCATGTGTGGCCAGGCTGGTCCACCCACAGGTTCCTTGCCATCGCCATCCTACCACAGATCTTAAAGCAGTGGGCCAACTGACCATGCATTAGAACCTTCAAAGCTATAAATGAAAACAAACCTCTCTTTATAAACTGATTAGCTTGGGTACTTCTTGAACTGACAGAGAACTGGCTAGAAAATCTGGGGAAGGATCCAGAATGAACTTGAATTCAGTAGACAACCAGTAGATGAAATTGCAACTCTGGAGTAGAGACTGGATGGCCATCAGAAGAGGTTGAGACATGTGATACAGAATCACAGTGCTCATTTAGGAGCTGGGGAGAAGCAGCAACAGATCATGTTTGGCAAGTACATGTTCCTTCAGTTCATTTAGCACATGGTAAGCAGTTCACTGGGGATAGCCCTAGAAGCCAGACGAGTCGGGACCATAGCCATCCACAGCCATCCCACCTCACCCAAAGCCAACCCAGGATCCAACGGCCTCTGGGCTGCAGCCACCAGATCTGAACTCTAGCCCAGTCCCTCAGGCCCATCTGGGTCTCCTGGGCTGGTGACAGGGGAGCCATGTTTGCCTCCTACCTGGAGTTTCTTCACCTTAAAGCACAGATCATCATTTCTATTTGTTTTTATTTTATGTGTATATGGGTGTTTTGCCTGCATGCCTGTCTGTGTACCACACATGTGCCTAGATCCATGGAAGACCAGAGGAGACACTGGATCCCCTGGAACTAGAGTTACAGGTGCCTAGAATCCCCATATGGGTTGCAGGAATTAAACCTAAGCTCTCTGGAAGAGCAGCCAGTGGCCCTAACCACTTATCATCACTCCAGGTACCATCCCCTACCATCTGGAGACTTTCTAATGATGAGGGACAGTCATCAGATCTAACTATTCTGTAAGTACCTAACCACACTTGGAGCATAGCAGCTGATCAGCCAGCTGTGCTCTCCCTTCGTCCTTCCCTTTAGCAGGCAAAGAAGGACTCAACAGCATTCATCTCATGCTGTTGTGGCTTGAGTGTCGTCTGTGTCCCCCAAAGCATCACGTACAGGAACCTTGCTCCTCAGAGCAGTGACGGAGGCAGAGGGTCCTTCTAAAGAGTGGAGCCTACTAGAAGACAAATAAGTCCTTGGAGTGGCACCTCCGAAGGGATTTAGGCAATTCTCAGGGGATCCTAGTTAGTTCCAGTGACAGCTGATTGTCAGAGTAAGGAAGCCTGCTCCTGAGTCTTCTCTCTTGCCACATATTTTCTCCCTCTGCTGACAGTTTTCCCCACCATGACACTATCTGCCATCATGTGATGGAGTCAGAAAGCATGCACATGTGGCCCAAAGACGCCAGAGTCGTGCTACTAAAGTCCCAGTTAAATAAACCTCTTTTCTTCAAGAAGTACCTGGCCTTGATTATTTTGTTATGCCCCCAGAAAACGGCTTGTAGATGTGTTCACTCTTGGGTTGGGATGGGGTAAGCACTATACAGGCACCGGTGCCCCCATCGAACCCTTACAACACCCCTATGCATCAACACCAGTCCCTTCCCAATTCTCAGGAGGAGAACAGAAGCAAAGAGACCCCACATGTAGAGACTGAAAGAGCCAAGGTTTGGTCTTGGAGCTCTACTTTGAGATGGGCTGGAAGTTGTCAAGTACCACTCACAACACAGCAGAAAGTCCTGCCTGCCACCGCACCCAAGGCAGGCCCGCCACAGCCTGCCATCCACTCGAGTCTCACCAAGTGACAACTGTCCACCATCCCTAGCCACAGCAACGTTGCCCTTGCTCTGACATCCGTCATCCCCATCTGCAGCTTCCGCACAAGCCACAGTTTCTAATCTCCTCACAGCATCACACCCTTCCACAATGTGAGGAAGACGTTGGGGTCAGGCTTCACCAAACAGCAAGAGCCTGGCTAGAGTGTTCAGTCAGTGCCCTGTGTCCCATAAGCTTCCCAGCCCTGCCCTCCTGCCAATTGCTGAGAGAGGGGGAAGGGAGAGGTAGGAGGGAGTCTCGGCCATCGCTACAGTCTGGGGCTTCAATACAGGACGAACCACAGGAAAAAGCTTTGATGTGGACTGGAGATGAAGGAAACCCTCCGAGAGCCCAAATCCAGCTCTAGCCATGTCCACATCCAGCAAGTCATTCTTGACATTGAATGAAACACTTAAGACTTCACGAGGACATTCCCCTGCAAGTTCAGCGTTCATCACAAAACAAGAAGAGGCTGGAGAGATGGCTCAGTGGTTAAGAGCCCTTGCTGATCTTCCAGAGACCCTGAGTTTAGTTCCCTGTACCCATGTCAGCTGGTTCAAAACCTCCTGTAACCCCAGCTTCAGGAGGATCTGGTCTCTGCAGGTACCTGAACTCACATGGCATTCACTCTTCACACACACACACACACACACACACACACACACACATGCACACACTTTAAAATAAAAATAAATTTAAAAAAAAAGATGGTCCCTGGTCTTCTACGTCATGATAACGCAGACAAGTCCTGTGGGCTATGCTGTCCTTCAGTTTGCTTCTCTGTAAAACAGTGGCAGATACAGCAAAGGAGCAAGCCACCCTGAAGTCCTTGTTTGCCAGCTAAATTGTCTCAGGGTGATAAGATGAACACCCACAGGGCATGTGGCATACGAGAGGGCAGCCTTGTCACACTGGGGATGCAAGCAGTATGCCATTCTCTGGCTCTGTTTGTCCACCTGAGCAACCCTGGCCCAGATCCCTTCCTTCCCTGAGCCTCAGTTTTCCTCCTTCCAAACTCACATAAGTGACTGGATGGATCGAATGAGAGGGTCAAGGTGAAATTACTCAAAATAATGATAATCCATGTTGCCATTATTAATTATTTGAAAGCATAGGTCAGTGAGGGTTTGTACCAGGCCTACTGAATATCCAGCATTCACTCCCCCCCCTTGCACACGCACCCCTAAGAGACGCATTCCACCTGAGGAGAATTGAGAGAAATCAGCTTCTGGTAGTAAAATAATTATCAGAGTTTACTTCACACAACACGACTAGTGCACACCCCACAGGAAAGGAAAATGGCTGTTATGTAGAAATCAAATCCTGCTTTCCATCTGTAAAGAGAACGTGACATAGACACCTGGGGTGAGAGCTTGGATGTGGGAGACTGAAAGAATGAGAAGAGAAGAAAGGGGGGCAAGAAGGAAGAAAGAAAAGGAGGGAGGGGAACAGAGGAAAGGCAAATTGTTTGGTGAATATCAAATCACTACTAGTTCCCCTTTTGTCAAAAACCACAGGTTTCCGGGACAGACCTAGGAAAAGCATGACCTGCTGGGCCCATGCAGGGCTTATCCCTAGAGCAGGTAGGGGCTCCCCCTTCCAGTGCCCTTTCCACCACCTAGAGGGAGCACCAGCTGATTTAAATAGTTCACCCATCAGGAATGATGCTTGCTGTTGGGGTCAGAAGGACCCCACCATCAGATCCGTGGCTGTCCACCTCCATCCGCTGTCTCCCACATTCCCTGTGCCCCTGACAGTGTTCCAAGCTGCTAAACACATGGTCTTTTATGAAACTCTTTCTCAGCATGCTGCCCCTTACCAACAGAAAATACAACACCCCACTTAGGGGGTTCCTGTCTCCCCACGGACACCAGAATTCACAGTGATTCTACACAAAAGTCCAATGAACAGGGAAAGAGAAAAATAAGCTGACTGCTGATCAATTATGACTCATGAAAAAAAATCATCTATTTACGTAGCAGCAAATTAAGTGTTGCTTCCCACCCACGCCTGGCCATGCAGGGCTCCTCAATATTCACCCAGCACGGAGAAAGTGTGAGAACACTCACCTCGCATCTCGTGTGCCCTCTCCTTGAAGGCAGGTCTCCTGCTGCCCTGATTTCCCAGCTCTGGCTTGCAAGCACCCTAAGTCTGAAAGGGTTGTCAGCATCTGTCTTCGCCTTGTTTTCCCACCTGTTCTGATCCTCAGACTGGAAGCTTCTATCTGATTTCTCTATGATAACAGAGCTGGGACTTCAAGGCTCATGTCAGGAGGCACCTGCACGGAAGCATTCAGCTTTCCCATGAATGCTGGCAGAGGTCCTAGATGCTCGAGCATGTCTCCACGGGCTCTGAACAGCAGATGAGACCCTCCATCCATGGAATGGGTGTTTACCGGCTGAAGAAACGTGGCCTGAAGCCACCAAAACTTCCCGGAGGGCCAGATCTGCACTGTTGTCGAGGTTCCACCTGGATGTCTAGCCGAGGACCAGGCTTTTAGCAATCTGTCAGCCCTGCATTTCCTGCCACAGTCGTCTTCTGCTTAGATTAATTAAGACTGAGTTCCAAATAACACAGATGCTGTCGACCAAGACCCATGAAATCTCAGTACCAATTCATCTCATGGGAAAGACTCTTGGTGTGAAAAAAACTTAATTCAGGCAGGATGCGTCAGAGGAGGAATCTTGTCTATATACAGGAAATCGACATCAGGGTTAAGTACTCAGAAGTAATCAGACAATTAATTGTGAAGAAACAAAACATGGACGAGGCTGGTCACAGTTGTTCTGTTACTAAATGGTGGAAGATTAGAAATGTTCTAACTAAATACATCTATCCAAGATGAGGCTTAGATGATGAAATTAAAATCTACCCATGGAATGGAGCCACCCCAGCCAGGAGACGGATGCAAAGAAGAAATGTCTAATAATCCAGAAATCTGGAAAAGAAACTCCATACACAATACTTTTGGAAAGGTAGCCCACAAAACAATATGGAAATCACCTCTGCTTAGTAAACAATGCCCAAGCCACAGGATCTGCAGAAGACTGGGGACCCCGACCAAGGCAACCCAAATCTGCAGATACTCAAGTCTCCTTGTTATGTTTTGAATGTTAAATTTCTCCCACAAGTTCATTGGTATGAGTACTTGGTCCCTTGCTGATGGTACTCTTTGGGCAGGTGTGAGATCTTTAGGACGTGGGACCTAGCTGGAGAAGGCTTGCCAGAGGGCAGGTCTCGGTGGGAGGATTACAAATTGGCTTTGCTTCCAGCACAAACTCTCTCCCTTGCTTCCTAATTGGCTGAGAAATAAGGAGTAAGAAGTGGCAAAGTCCTGTCACCAGGAACACAGTGAACTCTATCATGTCTTCCTTACTACAAGAAGCTACACTTTCAGACAGTGGCAAGACAAAGTCCTTCCTTTCTCGGGTTACTCTCTTGTCAATGGTTCAGTCACAGCGATGACAGAAACAACCAATACACCCTTAAATAAAATGTCAGGGCTGGAGAGATTGCCCAACGGTTAGTGCTTGCTGGATCTGAGTTTGGGTCCCAGCCCCCACATCAGGTGACTCAAAACCATTTGCAACTCCAGCTCCAGGGGATCTGGTGCCCTTTTCTGTCCTCCGAGGGCACACACTCACGTGGCATACACTCACACAGACATATATACATACACATAAACAAAAATATTCTTTAAAAATGGCGTAGCATTTGCATAGAAACTACATGGATCTTCCCACATACTTCAGATAATCTCTAGATTATTTATAATGCCTACCACAATGCAAATGCTATGCAAATAGCTGATAAGTGACATTGTTTAGAGAATAAAGACAAGGGGTGGGGTGGTGGGGTGGCAGGGGGGAGCTCAGGCATATCCAGTTGAGACAATTTTTTTCAAATGTTATTAATTTGCAGTTGACTGAATTCATGGATGCAGAACTCACAGCTATCTACCAAAGGGTGACTGCATATTCTAACACAGTGCATGCATGCATTCATGGGTCTTCATATGGCACAGGTGCTTGGAAGGATGTATCCCAAACGATATGGAGACATATGATTCCTTTTCTGTCCCTGGGTTTGCCTGATGGTGAGACCACTGAGTCCGCCAGCAGCATCTGGCCTGGTGCCATACAGGAGAGCAGCCGAAGAGCGGGTGAGTGATGACAGTGAACCAAAGCACAAGTCTGGGCACAACCCAGTCCGTCTGACAGGCCTGCTCAATGCCGTTTGTTCCTTTCTGGCCTTCCCTGCTGGCCCAGACAGGTCCTCCCCGACCCAGAGCCTCCTGAAGTCTCTCTGTTCTAGAATGCGGTACCAGATAAGACACACCTACCACAACACCTCAACCCAAATGCCCGTCTTTTCTCACGAAGATCGTGAAGAAGATAAGATGAGCCAGGCCTCAGAAAGTGGTAACTCACCCCTCAAAACACTTGTGCATGCCTGCTGAGATCTCGTCTGCAATCCAAGAGCATACTGAAAGTACAGGGACACAGAGACACCAAAGGAGGCAGGGAACTAATCTCCTACAGAGATTCTGGCTGACGCTAAACAGGGATCCAAAACTATATGGATTTTGGGTCCTCTGGAAATGAAGACTGCAAATTCATTACATGAATCCTGTAGGAGATATTTAATACAAAGAAATAAATAAGACGTGTGTATTAAATACAGAAAGCAAGAGTAGGGAGGCCTGGAAGATGCCTAATGCTCACAATGTCCTAAATATACCCAGGACAGCTGGGCATCAGATATCATGACACTCTAAATACAGAAAAGACACTCAATATTCATATGCATAGAACTATATATTCAAGAGAACCTAATATTCAGGCATAATCCAGTTACCCATGGGTGACACCTGTTCTGGTCATCCAAGTTCAGACTCGGGGAGCAGAGCATTTCTATGTTCCCTTACTAGAATGTGTACATCCTTGGCTCGGGGCACCTACAATATGTATGGCCTCACTGCGAGTACTTCAAGTCTGGTGCTCGGAACCACATACTAGTGGGAAAGTAAGATACCGCAGAGATGGAATGCGAACACCTGCAATATAGCGTGCAGGTGTTGGGGGCCTTCATCCTGCCTGACGGTATCTATCCACCTCCTCTATCTCTGTCCTTGCTTATCACTGCGTGTTTAAAATTGCATCAAGGCCATTGCCCACCTGGCATCTTCTAGCGTCGGTTCTGCGCTGGAGCACTTTGTGCTAGCAATATGCCCATTCTTCTTAAATAATACTAGATCCCAAATGCTAAGTGCTTTGTGTTGTTTCACAGATAATTCTAATTGGGAACTCTAATAAATGCCCTCATACATTCTTTTATTTAGACATTCTGTTTATTTTGTGAGCATGCATGTATGTGAGTGAGTGTGCATGCAGAGACCAGAGAACAGCATCTCCTACAACCATATGAGTGCAAGGGACGGAGCTCAAGTCTAAGACGTGGGGGTAGATAGATGCTCTACCTGCTGAGCCATCTCTTTGGCCCTTACGTTTTTTGCATCCTTCTAAGGACAACACTTGCAAATTATTAATAAGGCATTCTCTTCATTATTTACTATGTAACATTTTGTGTGTGTGTGTGTGTGTGTGTGTGTGTGTGTGTACACACCACCATTCCTATTCCATGGGGAACCTGAGGTCACAGGCTCCTAAGCAGTAGTGCAGAAACCAAAGCTTGCCCTCCTCACTGGAATGAACTCCCTGCTGTGAGAAAGCAAAGTCCCTTTGATATTTCAAGGTCCCACACTGAGGCTACCCCTTTCTAAGTGTCTCTTGAAGACTGTGTGCACCACAACTAGTGTGCCTGGTGCCTCCCACAGAGACAGGAATTTGAAAGCAGAACCATGAGAGATTTGGGTGTGGACTTCAGAGGTAAGGGTAGGAGCTAGTCCCACACACCACAGCTAGGCAAAGACCTGAGGAACTGATAGATAACACTCCATGCCTCACCTCCCCAAAGGCTCTTTCTTAGTTTCTTTTTACAGAAAACCACAAGAACTACTTGAGGTTGCCACCCCTCAGGAATCTCTTCAGGAATGCTGACGGAAATTCCGAGGTTGGTGGCTGATGCTGACACACCTGTGCCTTCATTTCCTGGCAGCTCACTACTAAGGTTACAGAGAGACATGGCAGCCACCAAGCTCAGGCTATGGGGGACAGAGAGCTCTTAAAACAATACAGAGAGTTTGGGGATACGTTTTCAGAATCACACATGTGTTCTCAGGACCTTTTATCTGACCTAAAAGTTCACAGTCTTTTTCTGGACTTGATGAGAATCGTTAACAGGATCTGACGAGAACATGTCACCATTTCCATTCAGCTTGGAGACAACAAGAAGAGCTTATTACCCTGGGTACTCTTGCTGTCCTACCTGCTGGTGACACTGCTGGCCCCACCAGGTCTCCCAGTAGCAAAGAGATGTGCACACCTGCCAGACACCTGCCAGACAAACCGCCGGCAGACACAAGCTTTAGTGGGTCTCTGGCTCCTCACATTCGTGCAGCTAAGTCTGTTTGAAGGCTCATCTCTTCCAAGACTCACCTTCAGCACCAGCAGGAACCCAGGGTGAGCAAAAGCCAGGGCTCAGACACAGAGCTGCCTCCCTATGAGCCTGCCTTACTCCCTAGGTGACTCCCAAGCCCTCAGAAGGGACAGCTGTAACCAGATTTTCTGTCATTCTGCCAACTCATCATACATGCTAGGAATACTGTGGGTCATTCATAAGATGAAGCAGCAGCCCCAGAAACAGAAATCTGCATTCACTCGTGGGAATTAAAAAGTCCTGTGCACATAACCCAGACCGGCCTACCGAAGGGAGTAATGGCACTTTCCTATCTTGTTTTCTTCCATCTTCCCCCCACCCCGCCCCACGTGACTGAGACACCCAGTTTCTCCAGGGACAGAGGAGAAGGGTAATTAATATAAGATTGCATTTTCAATTATGGAAGGAATACTGTGATATTTCCATCTGTGTGCCACAAAAGTGTGATGATTAAACCAGGACAAGTGGCATACCCCGTACCCCAAGCATTTTATCATTTCTTTGCATTGGGAACATTCAAGATATTTTCTTTCTTCCTTTTTTTCTTCTCCTAGACAGGCTTTGTTTGTGTTTCCTTGACTGTTCTGGAACTCGCTCTATAAACCAGGCTGGCCTCAAACGCACAGAGATCCTCCTGTCTCTGCCTCCCAAGTGCTGGAATGAAAGGTGTGTGCACCAGCACCTTGAAAAATATTTTCTTTTTGGATTTGAAATGGATAGTAAGTTATTTTTACCTATATTCATCTTGTTGTGCCAGAATATGATGCCCTCATACAAAAAAAATTACATTTATATTCCCTTCACAGATCAGTGAGAAAGCTTAGCTGTTTCAGTCTAAGTCTAAGCCTTGATTACAACAACAGAAGAAACAACCTAAGATACTGGTCACAGATATTGAAAGGCTCTTCTGGTCCTGGGAGGAAATGGACTGGGAAAGACCCCCACTCCCAGAACCTACTGAAGGTTGAAGGTGAAGTGGCAAGCATGGGGAGCTTTGGTCCACCTTCCTGTGTGTGATGTTGGGAAATGGCTGCCGAGAAATGCAAAATGGCAGCCTAGTGTGGTTTTAGAAAACCTCCATGGGTTATCTGCTCTCCAATAGGGAGGGACTTTGAAGCCCTGGGGGAGAAGTCTGAGAGCCTATGCAAAGGCCAAGAGTGAGACCCAGCTAAATAAAACTCAGCAGAAACCCTAGCCAGGAGATCATTGGAGCATTGGGGTGAGGGTGGGAAGTTGAGGAAGAGGGGCTCCCTTGAGAACAGCAAGAAGACCAAGACAAAAGAGGCAACCCTCCCCGTGTCCAGATGTCACTGTGGCTTTTTCCTGGTGTCTAGCACCCCCTCAACAAGAAGGATCCTAAAGAAAGGCTGGGGGGGAGCAAGCTACTTTAAGTTATACAGTGATTGAAATATCACTTGAATTAGGCCCAAGAAAAACAGAATCTTGAGCTAGAACTAAGTATTCCAGAAAGGAAGCCAAAATACTCTGTCTGATGACAAAATTAAGTTTACATTAAAAAAAATTAACAAAAAAACAAAACCAAAAAATTGCATCCTTTTACAATAAACCAGCAGCAGGAAATGTATCCATTCTGATTCATAGGCTTCCACTGGGTCTCTGTACAACACAAACAATATTTATAAGACTATCTGCCTGGGCTAACTTCCAGGGGAAAAGCACATGTCTCCAGCTTGCCAAGCCAAACGCAGGCCTACCAGGCTGTCCCAGAGAAAACTTAGCCTGCAGGAGGGCCCCCGGGCCTTCGCACATAGTCTCTCATTGTAACTGAGAGCTGGCTGTTACAGGCCAGCCATTCGGGCTGCTGTAACAAAGTGCTATAGGACTGTGGCTTATAAACAACAGAAGTTTGTAGCTCACAGTTCTGGAAGTCCAGGATCCAAGCACGAGCAGATCTGGTACCCGGTGAGGGTTGTTTCCTGACTCACAGATGGCGCCTCACGGTGTTCTCACACAGCCCAAGGAGGGAAGAAGTGCTCTAACCCCATGCAGAAGGCACCGGCGCATAAAACCATCACCACAGAAGCTAGGCTTTCTGTACAGGACTCTGGAAGTGTCCGCACATGTGCAGATGGCACATGTGCGGGCGCATGCACGCATACAGAGTACTATCATTTCTCTCATTCTCTGTGAGGGCAAACTGAGACTTCACAGCAAGATCTGGTAAGGTCCAAAGAACCAGATGAATGGTGATGCACCTAGGTCAACTATGCTAGCAGATACCATGTGCCGAATCTCATGCACTTGCCAGCTCCTGCAAGATGGATACTCCACTTAGTGGATACTCCACTGATTCTATAAATGGGCAAGGACTGCTGGAGAGGCAGAGCAAATATAGAACACCAGTGAGTCAAAGGCAAATGTCTCCCAGGTTACCTCCCCAAAAAAATCAGTAATGTTACTAGAAATGTTTCATGCAACATTTTGAAGCATTAAATATGAAAATCCATGTTGTACAAAATACCTCAATTTAAGTAAAGGCAGGATCAGCCTCCCTGATTTCTCAGTCTTGTCTACTGCTCCAAGATGGAATTGCACAACACTAGGACTGAGCCTGGAATCCAGCCCAGCTAACGCAGGCAAGGCATCTTCACGCCACCCCACGGGGGAGCTTTCTCTCCACCATTTTATAATCTCAAAGAGCTCTTGAGGCAGCCCCAGTCCTCAGTTATCTCAGGTGTGTGTCTGCATGACTGAGCTCCCAAGGAACACCAGCTTGGGGAGATTCAATTTCGTTGTTGCTATGTGTTTAGGTAAATGGAAGGAAGTTCCAGCCTCCGCCAAAGGAGGGGCATACTTTAAAATAGTTGTGGAAGGTGCAAGGTGGGCTTCCAATGGATCACACAGGTGTGTGTCTCGCTTTGGATTTTCTGGTTCAATTCTGACGCGATACCAACTGTCCACCTGCTACCCGCAAGTCCAGTCACACCAGGGTCTCCCCGCCCCCCTTGCATTTCAAAAGCCAAATGAGAGCTCATTTGGGCAACTTCTTAGGCTCTCGGCACATGTACACTCACACTGAAAATGAAGTCCTGCCGGTTAGGAAATGACTGTTCAACAAATATTTGTTGACTTAAATTTTGATTTTTTTTTTGGTAAGATTCGACTCAGAATCCCTTCTGGTGACTTGTAACCTAAGCTCCAAACCTGTTAAATAAACCATGACCCGAAGCATAAGGACGTCAGTCAATGTCCACTGGTCTCCCTCACCGTGGCCTTTGGAGACAGACACGATTATGCCCAGTACTAAGAATTGAAACGCAAGCAGCAAGCCCGTCTCCCCCTCTTCCTCTGTTTTCCTAGTGTTAAAACTGGTTAAGCTGCTCAGCTCTGCCTCACATTTCAAAGTTAAGTCCAGCAAAGTGCTCAGAGGAAAACTTTGGGCACTTGCGCGTCTGGCTCCCCTCGGCCCCACCGGCCACGGTGTCGTGGACGTGGCCCCCACACGGGTGGCGTGGGCCCCGGGTCAGAAGAGCCCGGGCTGACTGGGCTCTGCCTGCTACTACCTCCCCCAGCTCCACGTGGGAACAAGACTTNGGGAACACGCCAGACCCCCCGGCCCCGACTCCCTCCACCCCTGCGGGGTCTGCGCCCCACGCGCGCTGCGTGGCCACGCCATTTCATACCGTCCCAGGTACCTGGCACCGGAGCGTGGC
>LOJH01000870.1:0-48580 GCA_001685095.1 Ellobius talpinus
ACCTACCCTGCTGAAAAAGGTACCAAGCCATGTGGCTAACATATACTATAATAACGGGCTAATATACGTTATAAGAACTAATACGAAGCCTGAGCTAATGGGCCAATCAGTTTATCATTAATATTGACCTTTGTGTGATTTCTTTGGGACCTAAACGGCTGTGGAAACTGGGCAGGACAGAAACCCCAACAAGCAGACCCTCATGTTACAAGATAAGGCAAACAAATAAGGACATTCGAACATCTTTAGAACAAGGCCCCTGCACAAAAGGTCTCAAGGTCAGCATAGTGGAGAGGTGAGGCTGAGAGGTCTACTTTGCTCAGTGTTGACACACTTGGCATGCCATGGGGATTTGCACACATAACTCACCCACAGCTTCCCTAAGAACACAGTGCACAAGACCAGACAGTCTTGCCATAGCAAAGTTTCTGATCTAAATGGCAAGGTGGAGAATCAGCATGACACCATGCCTTGTGAGGAAGGGGACAATGTGATGGGGACACCACTAGAGATAGATGTGTGGGCTCTTCGGAATGAGCAGGGGCAGAGACTGTCTCCTAGAAACAAGCAACCTGCAAAACATCCAGAATTAGGGAGTCTTGGGTTTTTTGTTTTTTTTTTTTTTTTTAAGGACTAATCCAGTACTAGAGTTATCCAATCCAAATAGGACTACAGGTAAAGAAAGAGGTGCTGACGTTGCGTCTTGGTCCTACCTCATAGTGGCCGATGGTGTTCAGCTTGGTTATTCCGTCTTCAAGGATCACAGAGGAACTGTCAATGTCCAAAAGTTCTTTCTGTCGTGTTCCCACTTGAAGCTCTGAGAAAAAAAGAGGGAAAGGTATTTGGTTCCCTTCTCAAGTCACAGTTAAAAACAAACAAGTTAAGCACTGCTTAGCTTCTTTTACAAATACTCCTGGCAAAGAAATAAGCCTGAATGAAGTGCAAAGTTTTGTCAGTGTGGAGACAGCGAGCCAGACAAAAAGTTTTGGGCTTGTGTTTAGGGTCGAATATTTCAGACAACTGTTCCTGAAACATTATGCTGAGTCAAGTCTGGAAGTGGAGACCCTGAAGGCAGACTCACCCATCATCTGAGGGGCTAAAACCTTAAAAAAAAAAACTACCTCCAATATCTATGCATGTCTATTCGTAGAGCACACCGTGAACTCTCTTCTGCTTGCTTCCTGCAGAGTTACTATACAACAACATGCCAACCCCGCTAGGGCACTAGTCACTACAGACAGAAGGTAGCCACAGAGAAGTGTTTTCTTTCCTGGAATTTGTGATTCAGTGTTTTATGAATTGTTATATTAATAGCAACTCAGCAGCAACATCAAAACAATCTAGACTTTTGATTTTTCTTTTAAAAAACCTGGCAATGGGGCTGGGGAGAGAACCCGGTCAGGAAAGGCACTTGCCTCCAAACAGGATGATCTGAGTTCTATTCCCAGGACCCACATTAGGTAGAAGGCAGGAACCAACTCTTACATATTGTCTTTATCTCCACAAGTGTGCATGCATGTGTGTGTGCATTCACACACACACACACACACATGATGAATAAAAATGTAATTAAAACTTTTTTAAAATCTAGCAATGGCCAGATATGGCTCATAGCTCATTCCTACAGGCTCAGCATTCAGGAGGCAGGAGGATCATCACAGGTTCAAGGTTAGCCTGGATTCAGTAGTAGTTCTAGGTCAGCTAGAGCTGCAATACTGAGACCCTGTCTCATCTCCACCTGTCAACCCCAAATCTGATGACAGTGACTCTGTAACAACCCATAAAGCAGCTTCTGCAGAGTCCAAATGGCTCTGCTGTCTTTGATGATAAGTCTTTCCCAGTTAGGTCAGGTTCTGCTATGTCCCATTCTTAGGTGGTGACATTCTGTGCATATAGGCTTTCTGTCCCCCTGGACATGATGCCACCAGCTCATTCTACTCTTAACTGGAACTTTGGGGTTGGGAGGGACACCTGGTTGGCACAAACCCAGGAAGGGCCTGCAGGCTCTGCTATGGACTTTTCGGTGGTTGGAGATAAAGCTGCTGGACCGTTTTCCTGTGGTTATTAGGCTGGGTGTGCCCATATCCTTTGTGGTCAGAGCCACACACTTGCACGATAACGTTCAAGGCGAGTTAGCTGATGGGATGGATCAGGCTTCAGTTTCTTAGACGGGACTTTACCCTTCTGCTTACATCTAAGCAAAGGAGCTAAGCCCTCTTTAAACCGCCAGCTCCTCCAGGCTGTGCAAGGGAATGGAACACTGCTGCAGAGCCGCACCTAAGCAGTCTGCTTTCTTTGAAGCCAGCATTGATGCCGCTACGCATTCGCATGTCCTCCCCCAAACTTCCCAGGCCTGCCTCCAGGCTTTTCTCAATGGTTTTAGCAGGAGGTTTGATTGGTGGGGGAGGATTTTAATTGCCTGCTTAGTGGAGGCCTACAACTATACGCAGAGAGGAGATGAACCTTGTTACGCTGTCTGTCACTGCCACGAGTCTGCTTTTCTTTCCTGTCCTATTATCTGCTCTGAAATCCCACAGCAGTCCCTTGGGAGGGCTGCGCAGAGCTCAACTTTAAGATGTGGCTGAACATTTGAGAGAAGCGGAGCCCTGTGAGCTTGCTCACACATATGCTCTCCTTTGCAGTATACCAATAGAGCCTGCAAATGAATTCATAGCAGATGCTGCTTCGTTGTTGGGGGAGAGAAGATACATTTCATACAGGATGTGATTAGCAGGGAGGAAGATGACCTTTCCAGCAGGCTGGAGTTAACACCCTGTGGCTGAGCCACCCACTAATGACATGCTCCGTATCACAACAAACAAATCAAATGCCAACGTGAAGCGCAACACATTGGGAGGGCACAGGGTCGACACCTTTCTGTACTTCCTGATGCAGGGTGAGTCTGTGTGCACCCAGGGTCAGCCATCACATTGGTTTACAAATACAGCATTTTCAAAATGGCATCTTGGAAGGGCATTATGCTTCCTCGGAAGAATCAAGATGCA
This sequence comes from Ellobius talpinus, assembly GCA_001685095.1. NCBI lineage: Eukaryota > Metazoa > Chordata > Mammalia > Rodentia > Cricetidae > Ellobius > Ellobius talpinus. The sequence continues at coordinate 3,006 of LOJH01000870.1, forward strand.
CGAAAGAGAGCCAAGGAGTCCCTGGGTCCCCAGACATGCCCTCTGGGAACAACCGAGGCCACATAATTGCCACCAAACAGAAAAAAGGTAGGAGGGTGCTTTTCAGGGACCTGGAAGAAACCTTACCAAGACCAATTTCGTTGAGCTGAAGTCCATACGGAGAACCGTTTTTGCTTAGGAATGCCTGGAAAATCTTGTCTTTGGCTTGGCCTATGGTGTCACAGTCGAGAACATTGACTGAAATATTCCGACAGACATCAGCACTCTCGTTTTCTGGGATTTTCTCAAAGACGACATTTAATGCCTGGAAGAATACAAACAATCAGGTTTCGGAGTCTATTAGGTAACTACCGCCTGAAAGGCTTCATAAAAGACACCCCGTGGCAGAGGTCCACCAATACCTCTGACAGCGCATTAGTGAACGGCGTATCGCGTTATACTGCTTTAATCTTTTCTCCATAATCCATTCTTTTCAGGGATAATGGAAAGGCAAACAGAAAGTTAAACCACTCATTACAGAGCAAGCACTGATTAAATATATTGGAGAGGAAAATATGTACATGCATAACAATTCTGCAAAATAATGGTGACTTTTAATTTCATCCTAAAAAAAATGACTTGGAAAGACTCCGTAGCCAATGAGCTCAGACTGGTGATTATCTTTTATTAATGGGACCACAGAGTCCCAGAAGTGAAGGTCCAGGTGACAGGGAAGGTTACGAGGCCCCTGTATTGATCACACCAAGGAGGTCACTTTTTAATATGCAGCATTAATTATGGCAGCATTCATCTCCCCCTCCGTCCTCAACATCTGCAGTCAGATGTTTCTGAGTCCTCATTAAAATACCGAGATTTCCCACCCTGCACTACTATCCTTGCATTAATTACATTCCCGTGCCGTTGCTTAAGTTGTATAAGTTAGCATTCTCCCTGCGTGGCAAAGTCTCAAAATCCTACTAATGGGGGAAGCAAGTCTTTGTGTGAAAAAAGATGGAGCTAGGGACTATGTCGAAAAATGACCTAAAAGCAATTTCAGGTTTACTCCATAGGTACAAATACACAAATCTAAAAAAACAAAAGTTTCACCCGCCACAGATCCTTGGGGAGGGTTGATTCAGCCATGAGCAAAGAGGATTTGGTACGAGCATCGCACGATTCTGATTCTCTGGCACCATTATCAGAGAATTGGGGGGCTTGGGTGCGGTGGGAAATGCACAGTTTGCTCATGTTTGGGGGCCTGGCTTATGAGGGACTATGAAAGGATAAAATTGTGGGTCCAGGAAGAAACGGAAAACAGCTCTAACCGTATAGAAGCTTGTTTAGCTGTACACATCTTAGGCCTGGTTAATTTCGGCATGTAGGGTTTTTGTTTAATTGCAAGTTTTCATAATAAGGTTTATAATAAGAATTTTAAGAAGAAATGAAAACACAGATAATATGGAGAGTTGGGTAGGGTTGGTTACCGGAAGTGCATATGGGGGTGGGAAACTTGGCCAGAGATAGACAAGAGCTTGCCTAGCACCCATGAAACTCTGAATTCCATCCCCTGCAGTGTAAAAAAGTAAAATGTGTAGGACAGCACCTGCCTTCTAATACTTTTAAGAAGTCAAGGAGATAGAGGACTCGTGGGTGCTGCAGGACTCAAGGATAATGGTGCTAATGACTGATCAGGTTGATGCAACCACAACTCTAGCGCTGGACCACTGTACGTTCATTGGGCAGCAGAGACTCCGTCCACACCGAGCAGCGGGACTGACTGCATGTGTAGTGGGTAGTAACTGACTTCTGACGGTACTGATGATGAATCGAATTGACATTTCCCTTAGAATCATGTCTGGTGCTCAAGGCAGAGCACTTATGGGTCCCACAAGGTTATGAGGCCTCTGAAACCCTCTGAGCCATGTATTCTTTGGCAATGACGTCTCCACAGCAAGTTCCTTAGACCTATGTGTCTCATTGTGGGGCACTGCAGTTCTGAGGCCGCTCTTAAGGCCTCTGCCCCATTGCTTCCCTGAAGGACCTCCCGCCAAGCAGTCTCTCCTTGGGAGCTAGGATTTCAGTGCAGGCAGCAGTAAAAAGAACACCTTGCTCGGGGATCCTGCATACAGTTCCAGGCCTCATGATCGCATGATGCTCTGTAAATGCCGAGTACTTTTTGGCTAGCCAGGATTCTACACATGTGGTCATTCTTGTTTATCGTCATGGAAGCTTTGGGAGGCAGCAATTTCAGTGAAGCTGAATAGGGCTTCCCCAAGGCAGAGAATGGGGCACCATCAGTGAGAAAGCGGTGCTCACCATACACTGAACTTGCAGGGACCGGATTCTTAACTACCCAGTCTTTAGTACTAGGAACTTCAGTGTTCACAAGCTACCTAGACTATGGCATTTTGCTATATCATCTAAGACTTAATATTTTCCCCTGCAATCCCATTTTTGATACTACAGTCACTTTAGTCCAGTCCTAAGCAAATGATTTGAAGCCCCACATTAGTGGAATCTGATCTTTGGAGTTGACCAGTATGCCAGTTTGCTCCAGGGAAGTCCCTGTCCTAGAATGACATCACTCTTGCCTGCCCTCTAGGAAAATCTGTGTTCTGGGCAAACCTCTCCACGCATGAACAAAAACAACAAACTACCACATAATGGAGAATGCAGGGGTCCCAGGTAAGTGGAAGAGCTGCTGGGTGGACTGTCTAGAAGAACCCAACATGGTAAAGACTCATACCTAAACCCTCTCTCTCACCTCCCTTCTTTAGAGACATTAGGGCAGTTCACTGTATAGAACTGCCACATGCGTTTCAAGACATACTATCTTTTAATGGGACAGGGGTGTTGAGTATCAAACTCAACATGAGGAACATGCTAAGCAATACTCTTATCAATGAGCTACACCCCCAGTCCTAAGAAATACCTCTTTGAATCTTTTAACCCCCAGGCCAAGGCTATATTGCTATTACCATCCCCGCTCTAGAGTAAGGAAACTGAGGTACAGAGGGGTTAGGTTAATTGCTCCAGAAGCATAGCTTCTAAGTGACAGCCTTTGCAAAGCTGCTGAGCTGGTCTCAGGGCTCGCTGCACTAGGGTGTCCCTCTTAAGCTTCTATCCATCCTCCTGGGGCTCTAATGTAGTCCAGGAACCCCTCTTAGCCTCCAGGAACCTTTTCTTAGGCCAGCTATAAGCAGAGAGTCATTAACTAGAGCGCCAGCATGCACGAAAGTTGGGAAGGGCACTTGGGAGTAAATTCTATCCCTGTGGTCAGGTCATTTTCTTTACTCATGGCTCTTCATGCCAGGAGTGATGGTGTCAAAGCCACTTCCCAGTGACTTCCAAGATAAAAATGAATGGAAAACACCCCTTAATCAGAACCCCAGCCTTCCTGGCTCATGAAGTAGTTTTATTGGCATTTACAAAATAACAGTCTATTGCTACCTAAAGGGCACCATTGTCTTTGACAATAACACCTCTTTATAGGCAATAAATGTTCTTAAAAAAACATGTAACCAAAAGGAAAAAATATCTTAACTGCATGTAAACTAATGTAAATCTCCCATTGCCTCCACAGCTAGATGGGTGGAAAAGAGGTAAAAAGGCATTTTACAGAGTCCACAGGGAATTCTGAAAGTAAATCCAGAAACAAATTGATTTGTGTTCATTTTTCATGCAGGTAACTCTTAGTGCTCAGATGGCGGGGTCCTACACTGCGAGTGGAGGGGCCCCTCAGGGCTAACCCGGGTCCTAATACTCATACCCAGAGCAAGGAGCCTCTCTACTCTGCCAGAGAACAGCGAGGGGCAGGTCAGCTCAGAGTGTGGGCATGACAGGGTTTATCTTTGGCCCCTGCCTCGTAGCAACATCTCCCAAGCAGATGCATATTTACCGTGCAGCCCATCCCTGTTGAGACCCACAGAGCCAAACCCATCTGTGCCCTCCTCAGTGGTGAGGACTGCTTGGGACCTGTTCTCAGATTGCTCATAGCAGGTATGGGAGACACGCCTGTCACCTCAGTATGTACGTGTGTGTGCGCGCGCGCGCGCGCACACACACACACACACACACACACAGAATTCCTTGCCAGCAGGGCAGAAGCATGGAAGGCTGTGACCATTCGGCCTGATCCGGTTCTATAGGATCTATAGGCTACCACAAAAGGCCAAAGTTCTTTGAAGCACGCCCTGTCCCTTCTCTGAAAATGAGACCCCTGTTAGCCCTGCAGCTTCCCTTCCTTGTCGTAAACTATTGGCAAAGCTGAGGTAGCATATGAGGTTGGTGTCTCACCAACAGCCACGAAGTCTCTGACTGATGACCAGAAAAGAGTCCAACTAGGGTAGACGAATGCCACCAGCAGCAGCGCTCTCCTCCTCCACCAGGGAGCGGTCACGGCACTAAGCTCTGGACAAGGACACAGAAAGTAAAGACTCTCTTATTCCAACAAAAAAAAGTGGGGAGCTATGGCAGCCATCCAGTGAGCGCAAGGTCGGGGCCAAGGAAGCCCAGAGAGGGTGACCCTGGGCTCTGCTGAAGATGGCTGGTCATGTGACTGTCCCTTAGGAATGGAGACTAGCCACTAGGAGAGAGGTACTCTGAGACACATCTCTGCCCCTCTGGATGGCTCAGGTCCCTCCCATCGATCCCACGTTCTCCAACATGAAGCTGAACATACCCCAACAAGTGCCGCTCTGCCAATTTTATGGTAGCCAAATTCATTCATAGACACATTTATTTTGTATCAATTAGTGCAGGGCATTGTAGATGATGCTGTTCTCCCCAGGGCAAACCTTCATGGGGAAGCATTGGTAGACTAGGGTAACTGTGAGACACACCCAAGTTCTGAGACCTGGTCTGGCATGTGATACTTCATCTTGACTGCCAACCTGGCTGGATCCAGAATCAACTAGAGAGAAACTTCCGGGAATGCCTAAGAGGAACTTTGGAAGAGCTGCCCCCCATCTGGGCAGCAGCTTCAGGTTAGGGCCTAGATAATGGAGGTCTGAAGAAATGACTTTGATTTTTGTCGTACTGCCTTTATGTCTTATTGCTGACTTCATCAGCTCGGCTGCCGCCATGATTACATCCCCTTGCTGGTACTGGAACTCAGTGTCTTCTGGCTCCCAATGCACAATGAAGACCACTGGCTTTCCAGGACTGCCCCCCGGCCCTTAGCACCAGATGGGGTCTGCCGAGGCATCCAGCCTCGTGGACTAAGCAGCTTACTCGAGAGCTAAGCCTCTACAGTATGAGAACAGCTGCTGTTGGATTACCCAGACTATAGCAAGTAAGCCATTAATCTTTTAATATATATTTAGGTAATCTTTTAATCTATTAATAATAATCTTTAATAATCAATTCTGTTCTTTTAGACATCCCTGACTATGTGTGAAGAAACAGGGTGTTTGGAGAGTTCTATTTCAAGACGAGTGTTCAGGGAGAGAACTCAGGGAAGGCTGCATGGAGGAGGTGGCATTATGAACTAGGTCTGGAAAGGAGCCCATGATGGAGGTGAGAGGCCTCTGGGCATGAAGACCCTCAGCTACCACGCTTAGCAGACTGGTGAGCAGCAAGCTTTAATCGTAAGTCAGGCTACCAGGTCAGGGAGCGGAGAGGAAGAATCCCACTTCCTTAGGATGGGAAAGGGTGGAGCATCCTGATCCACTCCCGCCTTCTCCACCACTTGCTGCTGAGGAAAAAGCCCTGTCCTATTTTTAGGAGAAAGAGTGATGAGAACACTCTTTGGAGTTTCTAATAATAAGAATGTGCTTGGGGTTTCTAATAATAATAACAATAGCCAGCACTTATCGAAAATGTACCACAGCCCAGCAATGAATCTTCTAATTTCATCGAAGCCTCACAAGTCTGTGAGGTGGGGACTATTATTAGCCGTGTTTAACAGATGGAGGGAGATGGGAGAGAGAGAGAGAGAGGTCTGGAGTCCTGTCCCAGTTTACAGATCTGGTAAGGGACACACTTGGCTGTGTCCGGACTCCCACTGAAATGCCAGGAGGCCAGTCATGGGGTTCTTGAAGAGGGCAGCTGCTCTACTCTGCTGAGGTTCCCCTTCAGTAGATAATGCGTGGCCACACACCAGGGCTAGAGGAGGCTTGGCATCAAACTGCACACAATGCATGGTCCTGAAGCATGTGTGGCTTGGGCAGCACCGTGCATGGCTTGCAGAGCCTCTGCTTATGGCCCTGCCTCTGCTGCTGGGTTTGGCCATGTAACCAAATCCTGGCCAATGGCTTTAAATGGATGTGTTGTGTGGCAACCCTTGGGAAACTTCCTTGGAAGACAGCTGGTGACCATCTGTCCTTTCTTGTGTAGCGCTGCTGAGGTCCTGCTGGGGAACTGTGGAAGAGGGCTGAGAAAGCAGACACCTCAGTCCAAGAAGTTACCTGGGGGCATCCCAGAGCAGGGCTGCCCGACCTGACACCTCACACTGGGGAGAAACCAGCCTCTCTGCTGCTCGATCTCGGGCATCTGAACCTCTGCTCTACACAACTGCGCTGCCTCCGAATAGCTGCGTACAGGAGGAAGCCATCCGGCAGACAAGGCCATCTGGAGACTCACAGCCAGGGTGTCTGGGAAAGGACCCCATGGAAAGGGCCAGCCTTTCCCTAGCAAGCCTCAGGCCAGCCTCTTCTAGGTAGCTGTACCAGTTTGTCATTGTCACCTCTGTCCACACCTGCCTCTCAGGGTCTTATCTGCCGTTAGCTGTCCATGCCCAGGGGCAACACAACACATGGGCATTTCAGATGTGCTTTTCATGACGACAGGATTTCCCCGCCTCACCCATCATCAATAAATAACCACCAGGAAGGATTGCAGAAGAGACTTTCTCTTTAGAGTGCCTCAAAGGTGACAAGAAAATGTCACAAAAAATGGCCCCTTCCTCTGCGCCAGGCAAGGTAACCAGATGGGCTACACACATGATTTTCTAACTTCAACACATGGACAAAGGTAGGTTTCTTATCACCAATCGTTCATAGATGAACAAATAGGTTGGGGGGCAGTGACTTGCCCAAGTCACGCTTCCAGTAAGGGCCTGAGATCGGATTCATACCCAGGACTGCCAGAGCCCAGACCTCTCCCGTCTTTGATCCCAGCCCCATGGTACATAGGGGTAATAATTGATTTCTTCTTTGGCTAGTGGCTCGCCCCAGTTTAAGGAACTAAGGCGAGAGAGAGAGAGAGAGAGGAGAGAGAGAGAGAGAGAGAGAGAGGAGAGAGACTGACTGACTGACTGACTGACTGACTGACTGACTGACTGACTGACTNGAGAGAGASWGACTGACTGACTGACTGACTGACTGACTGACTGACTGACTGACTGACTTCTTAGAGACTGGGATAAACTGAACCTGAGGAGAGCATTGCCCCAGGGGAGGACTATAATGCCACCTGGTTGGCTCCTCTGGCATATCCCTGGCTAACAATGGCTGGATATGGCTGTTATCTTTTCTGGGACACCTTATAATTCCTACAAAGTAATCATAAAGGAATTTATTACAAACCAGCGACTTTGTCATAAAAGGTCTTTGAGCAATAATTATTCTCATTCAAGGAAACCTATAAAATCAATTTCTACATTCATTTTAGGGCCAAATGAAAGTCAAGAGGAAAGTCTCCTTCTTGCACCAGACTCAAAGCCGCAGTTTGCTCCGCTGGAGCCAGCAGTCTGAGCAGCTTTGGCAGGTGTCTCCTTGCCCCTGTGTTCGACCACCCCACCTTTCACCAACCTCCAGTTCCTTCTCCTTGTCCCACCCAGGATGGACAGCTCACAGCTGGGACTCAGCTCCCCTAACACAATAACAATGGGCAGAGGGGCGTGGAAGAGAGCCGTTTCCACACGGAACAAGACAAAGTGATGAGGACAGGGTCCCAATTGGTTTCTGTGATCAGTTTCTCTATACATAGAGCGCTTGTCTGTCCTAGAATGGAGGGAGCAGAGCTAGCAAAGATTTGTGGACAGTGAGAATGCTTTGCCAAGTAACTTCCAGGTTAGAGGGAAGATTCTAGATTTTCCCCCCTCTGTCAATTGTCAGCTTAAGAGCTGTCAAACTTTCCATAGAGGATCAGGTAGAAAATATTTGAGGCTTTCAGGTTCACATGGTCTCTGGTGCAGCTAGTCAACACTGCCATTGTAGCAGAGAGCCAACCAGACATAATACAGAAGTGAACACACAGATCTGTGTTCCAATAAATCTTTATTCATAAAAACGATTAAGGGGCATCATTTGGCCTGAGGCTGTTGACTGATGGATGAGTCCTGCCACATTTAACACTATCTCTAAAGGGAAAATGACAATGCCAAAAAGACAAACCTAGAAAATTATTTTCACTTCCACCATCATTTGTGATACCACTCTCCTACCCGGATGGTAGCCAGGCCTGACTCCTTAACTTCCGAGATCAGATGAGATAAAATGTGTACAGAAAGGTATGGCCATTGTCAAAGCTTCCGTTTTTTAAAAGGTATAAATATAAATAAAGACTTTAACAATGAAAGAATACTTAATTTGAACCACAGAGAAGAAAATTAAGTACTTTTATGCTGAGATAATGAAATTATTTTTCTAAGTCCAAGATTATAAGTGTGAGGAGAAAGAGTAGGAAGACAGGAGCCACTGAAGACACCTATTTAAAGTTAATTTTTCATCTTCCACAGCTTGCCGCCAACTAGGGAATGACTTACCTAACATGATTATAAAAAATGGTTTCATTCTTTGGTCAGGGAGCTAACTACGAAGCTAGTAATGGTTTCAGTATTATCTCAAGTCAGAATGGAAATGATTTGCACTATGGTAGAAGAAAAAGGAAAAAAAGAGCTAAAGAATTGTTAATTAACTTCACTGTTTCTCCACAAATGCTAGGAGTATTAAAAACAAGATTGCTGAAGTGCAAACATCAGGACTTAATGAACAATGGGATGTAATTGAAGGAACAGAGAATGACTTAATCGGGACAGTGGGTTGTTTAATTGTGGGGATAATGGATCTTCTGCAAGGACAAGCTAAATGGAACCGAAGGGGTCTGAGAAAGGTAAGGAGCGCCCAGAAACTCCTGCTGGGGATAGCCAGAGTTGGGTGAGATACGGAATGTTGTATTCAACACGCAGCGTCTCCAAATGGTGACCACTGGGGAGAAGGCCAACTTGGCATCGGCTGGCGGAAACCTTCCACAAATCCCAACAGTCATATTAATGTTTCCGCAGGCGCGTCCCCGAGCTTTGTCAAGAATTTCTAATAATCTTAAAGACTTTCGTGCCGATATGAGAATGAGTGTAATAATGTGTTTGTCGGCGTACTTTCCCAGGGTGGTGCCAAGATGCCATCTCTCTGATACAGCAGATGGGCACGCTCATTTCCTGGGTTTAAGAGTTCAAGAAACCATTTCTTGCTTAACTTTGATTACAAGTCAAACTCCTCCTGCTAATTCAGCATGCCTGTTACGAGTTATTGGTTTTTCTCATCTCCTCTGGAAATGGAGGCAAATGTCCTTTCCTCCCAGTTGGTACACTTTCCTGGAACTGAAATCCTCCAAGTTGCAGGCCCTCTGCTGTGCAACCACACTCCTGACATGCAGGAGTGTGGGTGAGGGTCAGGCACTTAGCAGCCAATGCTGCCTCACAAGCTTTCAATTTTGCAGTGGAGGAAAACAGGATCAATAGGTCTTACTCCACTCTGGCTGTCAACCCTGAACTCACGGGTGGCATGTGAAGGCGTGTGGAGAGTACCAGTCTTCTCTTTTTCTTTCACACAGGGTCTCATGTAGCCTACCCTGGCATGTCTCAAGTAGCTGTGAATGACTTTGAACTTAAATTACATTTGTTTATTAAGTTCTGTGTGCGTGTAGCGGGTAGAGGGCGATTTGTGGGGACAGGCTCTCTCCTTCTTTCTACAACGTGGGTGCCTAGAACTGAACTCAGTTTGCCAGGCTTGGCAGCAAGCCCCTTTACCTGCTGTGGCACCCTGCCAACATGCAGTCTTTCTGAACCAATGCTCCACCTTCGTTTTTTGAGACAGTGTCTTTGCTGAATCCGGAGCTATAGCAAAGCCTCCAGGAACTGCCCACCCCCTCCCCTAGCTCTATAGGTGTGCCTTAGTGACTCATTTTAACGTGGGAATTGGAGACCCGAACTTGGGTCATTGTGCTTATCCAGCCATCTCCTACCCCAAACCCCTACACATGAAAGGAAGTCTAGGGTGGTGTGTGGAGACAAGCAGTCCCCAGAAACAGAGGAGGGAGGGAGAGAGAGGAGAGAGAGAGAGAGGAGAGAGAGAGAGGAGAGAGAGAGAGGAGAGAGAGCTGAGATTGGGGTCATTTGACTTGTCAGATGCAGCCTGGGGCTCCAGGTGGTAGTGTCAGAGTGACTTTGCAGACCTTTGCTTCAGCAAGTCGGAGCATTATCCTCTAAAGACATGATGAACAAAATCTGACTTCTCAGAATGATTTGTTAGTATAATGATTTCAAATACAAAAAAAAACTGGCAGCATGGTTTTATGTTCTAGAAAACACCCTACACCTCAGAGAGGAAGCATCCTAACCTAGGAGGTGTGAAACCTAACTCATAGTTTGTTGTGTGAGGCTGTTTCTGAGCGTGCATCCAAATGGGCTTCTTCTCAACCAGGCCCTGCCATGGCACTGATTTTTGCTATTTCAAGTTGTTCATGTGACTGTTCTGGAGCTTTCTGATCATCCTTGATAGAATTTACACACATACACACACACACTCCAATTTGTTCACCACACCTTGGTTTTCAATTACATAAACCACCTCAGGCAAATTTAGCAAAGCAAAGCTTTGCAAACTACCAGGAATGCAGCCTGAGAGGGCGGGAGGAAGGGATGTGGGGACAGGGAAGAAAGGCGTCAAGAAGGGGAAACTCAGAATGGTTCAGGCTGGGAGAACTTGTATGAAAGGAAATGGAAAACCTTAAATTTTTTATATTGACCTTCTGGTAACATTTTTGTCACACAAGCTTAGACTGGATCATGTGCCTTCTCTCTGGCTTCTGGTATCATCAGCCACCATGAAAGGGAGTTGGAAAAGGTCCAATGAAAGGCATTAGAAAAATCATCCTTAAAGGCAAAGGCCCTAGGAGAGGGCCCACCTCTCTCTGCCAGGCTCCGCTCTCTCCACTGCGCAGGAATTGGAGGACAGAGCATAGATTTAATTTTCCATTGCATTTCCCCCAGAGGCTATAAAAGGAGGAGAAACTCAGAGGCGGCCTGAATTTCTTCAACATCAAGTAACATTTTGACGATGAGTTGAGTGCTAACAAACCAGAAACACGTGGTCTTAATTGACTGTGAAATAAATAATGTTTCCGAACGGGAAGGGAGAGAACGGGCTCAGATGTGAAATGCTGGCAAAAGACTCCAACTTCAAAAGTTTTTTTTTTTTTTTCGGGGCAGCTGACTCCCTCTCCCTCTCCCCACCACAGTCCCAACTCTTCTTGGCTCCTCCCTGTCTGGTGCAGTGTTTCAGGAGAAGAAATCTTGCTGGATCCCCCAAATCTCCGTTCACTGGTGAGCATTTCTCTTTAGGGGACCCTGGGAGGGCTGTCTTCTGTTGTAACAGCCTCACCTGGCTCACCTGACACTGGTTGATTTCTATGGGGAAGAGGTGGATTGAATTCCTAGTTCTGGGAAGCCAAGGGCCCCTTGCTAGCCTCTCCCTGCTGCCACTGAGGGCCACGTGCTGCTTTGGGCTTGGTGGCCAAGAAGCAGGAAAGACCACAGGGTGAGGAAGGAGGCAATAGAGGAAGCCAGGGACCCCCAGGTGACTTACATCATGTCCATGGGAGGGTAGAGCTCCTCTTTGTGTCTGCATGTGCACATGCATGTCTGTCTGTCTGTGTGCACTCACATGTATCTGCATGTGTGTGCAGCATATGTGTTGTACACTCTCAATCTTTGTAAAACCTCCATGAGATGGGGAGACAACATGATTGTCACCTTTATTTTATACATGGTGGGGACGGGGCGGGGGGGACTGAGGAAGCACAGGAAGTAGAGAGACTCGCTCAGTGTCACCTGACTAGCCGGTGGCAGAGGCAAGGTTCAAATCTGCCTGACTCCAGAACCCAGGCTTTTAGCCCCTGTGCCAACAGTTCTCGAGCAGTGCCTGGAGTGCATGTTAAACATGCACGGCCTGAGGCTGAAGGGCTCCGTGGTTAAGGGCATGCACTGCTTCGGCAGAGGACCCAAGTTCAGTTCCCAGCACCCTGGTTGGGTTGCTCACAACCACCTGTAACTCCAACTCTGGAGGAATCGGATACCTCTGGTCTCTGTGGGAACATACACTTCGGTGCACACAACTACACACAGGTACACACATCCAGACAGTTGAAAATAAGTAAAGCTTTGGAGAAATGGATCAGTGGTTAAGAGCACTGGCTGTGCTTGCAAATGACTTAGACTCAGTTCCCAGCCCCCACGTGGCAAATATAGATACAGGCAAGCACCCACATATATCAAATAAAAATAAATATAAAGTAAATTTTAAAAATGCAGATTCTAGCCCACACCCCAGACTTGTATCTAGGGTCACCTAACAATTGGTCTGATGCTCTCCAGGCAGTAGTGATGCATGACAAAGTTTGAGGGCCACTGCGCTGCCTCTGAGATGCTGACCATTATCCACAGAAGCCAGATCACTGAGATGGGTTCCCTCTCGGTACAGCTTCCCGCATCTTGCATGCCTGCTGAGCACACAGCTATCTTTAATGGGGATGTTACATATGGCACGAGGGGAACTGGAAACAGCTGACCCACCGGCTCCTCCCCGCCCACACACATGACATAACCATGATATGGTCCACCGCAGCGTGGTGCCTTCTTCAATTAGGGAATGGATTCTTCTTGAATGATACCACAGGACTCGCCACTCAGAGCAAAGCCACAGGAGTCTTAGCTCTTCAGCGAGCAATTCCTGAATCCCACTGGAATCTGTTTCTTCCCTCTCCACTAATGAGATGGTAAAGAAGCCTAGAATCTCCATAGAGCTAAAGATCAAACCAAAACACAGCGACTTCTCCCCAAGCCCATGAGAATGGAAAAGCTTAGAAAGCTCCTAAGCCGTGCAGGAGATATTTTCCATACAGGGCCTCTGCCACAAAATTTCCCAAACGCCCCCAAAGTGCTGTCTCTTTTGGGGGGGAGGGCACTTGAGGGTGGGTGGAGCAGGAATGGGTTAAAAGGAAGTTCTCCGGAGTTTGAAACTCTCAGGCAGCCTGGCCCTTATCCTCCTGGAGTGATCTACAGCATTTCTCCAAAAATATCTATGAGATAACAGTATATTAAGTGCGTGACACCAAACATTTGTAACTAATCCATGGAAATAAAGCAAGGCGTCATGCTGCATGGGGAACACGGTGCCATTTGTCATGTGTTATCGTCCTAAAATAAGACAACCTCAATTTGGTTGAAATATATCTTCACAGATTGTCTTCCTTGAGCAGAGCCCTCTGAGAAACCCTGATTGCAATTATAAGTGCTGAATAGGGAGCGCTTTGCATTTCCTTTGGCGATGCTAAAAGCTATAAGCAATCCTGATATTAAAATCTTCGGAAATTGATGAGTACCCCAGGCATCGTCACAATGCTTTCTTCCCCAATCCAAGTAATTAAAATCTATTATATGAGCACGTGTTAATATTTCATAAACCACTGCTTTTAATTAAGTAGGTACACGAGCCCCCCCCAATGTCTAGGATATTGGTTCGGTTTTAGTGACCCAGCCACCAACCCCCTGCCCTCTGAGTCTGGATGGAGCACTCCTGGCGAACCTACCACAGTGTTGAATTCAGGGACCTGCCACAGCAGCCAGTCTTCATTCAGGGTGTACAGCGCTTTGCAAGTGATCACATCCACGGGACCCTTGTTTATCTTCTGGTTCAGGGTCGTCACCAGCAAATAGAACGGCTCGCCAACAGTCTCCTTGGAAAAGAGAAGAAAGCAACAGTTAGCTTTTCTGCGAAGCCCAGGGCGCTACCATGAGTCAAAGGCGGCAGTATTTCTTAACCATCAACATGCTACACCCAAGAAAATATGTATCACGCCACTAGAGCCCAGGAGCAAAAGCCAGGAAGCTACCTCACACGTACTATGTATATGCACACAGTCCCCCAACACTGGGGAGGCATCTGTAGGGCCCGGTAATTTCATGTTTTAGTTCCTGTCTGGCAGACGACTGCTCATCAGTAGGCAAGTGCTTGAGAAAGGTTCACGGAGGTAGGTAGAGATTTAACCGTGTTTACATTCCTATTTAATTGCAAACCAAAAATAAGTGACATTAAAAAAAAAAGTGCTTCTGTTAGTGTTGGCAACAGGGACCAACGCAAAAATGTTTTCAACATTTGCAGAGGCGGGTGGCCTGTCAGAGTTAACAGTTTTGGGTAAGGGAAGTGTCCTTTAGCTGTCTATGACCTGTGCCCTACCCATGTGCCAGCCCTTGTCCCTTAATATTCAGACTCCTCCTGCCCATTTCCTTGGTCACATGGGCAGTACTCTGTTTACTGTACCGAGTCTGTGCCTGGTCCTCTCAGCCCGGCCCCAGGGCTCCTGTCCCAGCCTTCACTTGTGAATGCTCTCCTCTGAATTTGGGGCTGGTGGCCCAAATGTGCCGCCGCTTATGTCCAAAAGGACACTGGGTAGCTCAGGAACAGGCTGTGTTCTGCTTCTGTGCTGCTTCCTGAGGCCTGCAGCCTTGGGTCAGTTTCAGTTCCTCCTAATAATGAGGTTTCCAGGATCTATGAACATTAGGGCCTTTCGGTGGAGGAAGAAGGGTTGTGCCCAGGCCAGGGTGCGAGAGTGCCTCAGGAAAGATGAAAAGGTAGCTACGTGGATCCAATTGGAGCCCCGTGTTGCCAAGTTCATCTGCACAGCCAACTAATTCGGCTTCCAAAGTTGGATCCCTCTGGCGCTCTCTGATCTCCTTTGCGCAGGAGGAATTCCCCCACTTTGGGGCCACCTACCCTCACCCCTGTCTCTTCCTTTTTACTTCTGGCAAGCACAGCCCCCTCCCCAAGCCTGGGCTTTCCTCTTGCCCCTCCTGCCATCCTCCGTCTCACGTAGTCCACTCCCTCCCTTCCTCTGCTCCTCTCCTCCCCACGGATACATCCTTGAGAATCTTCTGCAGGGCAGAGTGGGAATGTGCAAAAGTTTCTAAGGAGGGGTGGGGGGACCTGGCATTTCGTTCTCACAAGAAACTTCCTTTATTTCAGGGTTTGTAATCTCACCACTATCTGCTTTCCCTCCACCCCCTTACCACAAACCTAAGAGCCTTACTTCTCCCTTCCTTGCACACATCAGAGGCACACCAAAGGCTGTCGTGTGGGGACCGGATCATCCAGATTGCTTGGCACAGAAGCCAGCCAGGCCCTCTGGGCTAGGCAGAGGGAGCCGCCACTGACTTAAGGGCTCTCTCGTCAACAGTTTCCAGAATTCTGGAAACTGATATGGTGATCTGGTCACATTGCTACTCAGGCCCACAGTTCTAACTCTGACTAATCACCCAGGCATCTTTTGAGGATCCCCTAAAGAACTTAGGTGCCTGTCCCCCTGTGCTGCACAGGATGCAGACCAAACCTGGATGTCCCCCAACCCAGATCTCTGGATCAATTTAAAAATCTTCCTAGAGAGACTGATGTTTGACCAACCTAGGGGACCACAGGCCATGAGATCTGTCATCAGCTAATATGAGGTTTAGGTATGTCTCACCTATTGTAGACAAGTCTCTCCTCTTTGGATGACAGACCAGTTGGCTATCAGCTCACAAAGGGCATTCAGAGGCTGGCATCACCCATGCCAGCCTTGAACCTACAGAATCTCATCTATGCTATCTGCATATGCAAAATGGCCAAAAGGCACTCATCTCTCCGGACCATTAAGACAACACAAGCTCCTAGCCTGATGTCTGACATGTATAGCAAACAGCAGTCTGTAATAGATGTCAATTGTCATTACTGTCCCCACCAGACCCTGGAGTCCTGGAAGGGGATATTACCTGATGGTTGCTGCTTGCTTAGCATCTGTGAGCAGGGCAAGAGGGCTGGGGCAGTCAGCCCCCTGATCCACCAGAGGGAGTTCTACTGAAAGTGAAAGTTCTGCCCAGTCCTGGCTGGATGCCACTTCCTCCTGGGCACTGTGCCACACCCCCGCTCACCACCAAGTGCTCCACACACTCTTGAATCAGCACAGAGAAGAAATCTTGACCCAGAATGCTTTGCTCAAGGGGGCTGCTTGGGCTTGGAGCCCAGACTTTCTGAACACTTCACTCCTTTCTAAGGAGTGCCTGAGAGCCATTCCTGAGAGCTTGGTGTAAGGATGAGCAGGAAGTGGATGGCAAACCAGTAGCCACACCAGTGGATGCAAACCAAACCAAACCAGCAAACAAACAAGCAAAACAACAACACAATGCCCACACTGAATGCACTAACCCCAGGGATTCAGGCAGCCAGCTAGGTGGGCAGCTAGGGAGCTGGGGAACACAGCCACAGATAGCAAGCTTCCTGTTTTCAACACCCCCCTCCCCATCCCAGGGCCAGCGCTTTCTTTTCTGCTACCTCTGGGGATTATGTACAACAGCCATGGGGATTCCCTGAAGGAGTTTTCAGAGAGGAGACTGGTGGACACCAACCCAGGGCTTTTGACTTAGCAGGGCCAGCTGAGGACTAAGACTTGGGGGCCTGGTGAGAGGGCTTGTCACTTGCGCTCCGCAGCCGCTGTGGCCCACCCAACCACAGTGAGACTCAAAAGCGGTTTACCCCAAAAATAACCACTTGACTCCTCCCCAGAGCAGATAATGTGTACCAAGTAAACAGAGAAGAAGGCGGATTCCATTAATCTTGATGAACGGCCATTGCCTTGGGAATGGGGGGAATCGCTGAATTTTTTTTTTAAAAATGTGCATCTACTCGTAAGATTGCATTAAACATTAAACTGGGCACAGCCTAATTTAAAGTGCTGCTTATGGATCTCAGCTTAAGCAGCCCCGTTAAAACCTGTGGCATAAAAGTGCATCTTCTTCAGAGTTTAATTAGATTTCTAAACTAGCTGCAAATACACAATGATGCCGTTCTGCTGGACTCTGGATGGCTGGAGAAATCAAAGAGGAATAAGAACCTTCCATACCAGGACCTCAGAGAGCTGAACAAAGACCAAGTGCCAGCGAACACCCTCATTTTCATTTTAATATTTTATAATAGCAGCCAGTATTTATGGGGTTCTTGCTCAGTACTAAGCAATGGCATATAGGTTCTCCTCTGTGTTTAAATGAGCCCGGCACTATCCATCTTTTGTCAAGGTCACAGGTAACATGCCAAGGAAGGGATGCAGCTGTCTGAGTGCCAGACCCAGCCCTGGGCTCCCAGGCCCACTCTGCTAACCATGGAAACCATAGAGAGTTTGCATTCACAAAGATTTTAAGATGCAATTAAATTCAACCACATTCCATAGTCACTTCAAGAAAGTGAACTCTGAGGACAGAAGGCTCACTGGGGATTTTCTTTAATGCCGAATGCCTGGGAAGAAGGGACCATCATTAGCTGTCAGCATATTGGCAAGTAATGAGTATTTCAAGCATGCTATAGAGGACCCAAGAAATGTTTGTGCTCATCAGCATCTGAAATGTAGCCCTGGCCTCAGAAAGGTCTGGCAGGACCAGGAACGCCAATTAATGTCAAAGGTAAGAGGATGAGCTCACATATCAAAATCTTACCTGAGAGATTCCTAAATGAATTACAGGGCCCGCTAACAGAACACACAAACCAAAAAACCCACCAATTTTTTTTATTTTCCGTACAATCTGGAAGGCCCAAGATCAAGTTCCATTAAATGCTGACACCGTGGAGCATTCTGGACTCAGATCCACAAAGACACCAGCGCGGGTGCTAAAAATAGCTGCCTATTGTCTTACCTCTGACCCTGCAGGGCCCCGTGACACCTACCCGGAGGAAACCGGAGAGGCAGACAGACATCCAGTTGGTGAGGAGCTTCTCCACCACGGATTCGGTGCGCCTTAGCATGAGCTTGGGCTGCATATTGCTACACTGTTCCATTAGGTCTCGGGTCAGCACCTCCAGGATGCTGGTCAGGTAGACCAGTTTGGTCTGCAGAGCGATGGTGAGGAAGGAGGCAAACAGACACCTGTTGAAAAACAGAGCGGCGGTGAGCTGTTAGCCCCGACCCTGGGGGGACATCACCGGTTTCCATGGAGTCTTGCCGGCCATAGGTGATTGTCTTCTGAGGAACCATTTCGAGTTGTTTAGATTCCAACCAATTCTGTCCTTATGTTATAAAATTACACACCAGGCCTAAGGACCCACATAGCTCATGCCTGCCTCATACATGAAGCCCTGGTTTTAATTCCTAACAGGGCATATATTGGATGTGGCAATGCCTGTCATCTCTGCACTAGGGAGGTAGAGACAAGAAAATCAGTAAATCACCCTCAGTTGCATAGTGACTTTTAGGCCAGCCTGATGGGTACATGAAACAATAAACAAACTGCATCAATTTCAACTTCGGGACATTTTCTACGTTTCTAGCAACAAGAAGTGAATCTCTTTCCCAAAAATTTACGGTGCTTTTAAATTTAAAAATAACAGTTCTGCTTTTTTTGGTTGAGAATTTTCTCATTTCTTTTTTGGCGTTGGGGTTTTTTTAGGGTTTTACAGGGTTTTGTTGTGTGTGTACATGTGTGCGCGTGTATGTGAGCCTTTGAGACAGAACTGGTGTTGGGCTGGCGTGATCTGAGCTGCAGACAGCCCGGTTGTGTAAATACCCTGTCAACAGCTCTGGGAAGGTGCACGCGACGTTTCAGGCAGTGGTTTGGGAGCAAGGAGCGTGAGGGCTAAGGATGTAGCTCAGTGAGAAGCATCTGTTCAGCATCTGCAAGGCCCTTGATAACCAGCCCTTCAAGAAAGAAGCAGTGGTATAAAACAAGTAGCTTGGGGTTTTGTTTGTTTCTGAGACAGTCTTATCACATAGCCTGGCTGCCTATAATTTGTTATAGTTTCAGACTCACAGAGACATAGATGCAAGAGGATCTGGACCACAGGCCGGTCTCAAAGTCTGTCTTCGGTGTGCTGGGATTAAAAGCACATGCCGTCATACCTGTCGGGTGTTTAGGTTTTAATGTGTCTGCTTAAGAGCTTAGCAAAATACAAAAGCATTAGCATGTACCTGTCCTTTACCGAGAAGTTCTTCTGCTTTTCAAGGGTATGGATGACGGTAACTAGGAAGCTTTTATTACAGATGAGGGCATCCAAGGCTGTGAGACTCTCGTTCTTGTCATTGGCGTCTCTATTCTGAAGAGGGGGGAAAAACCAACATAATAATATAACAGTATAATAATAAGATAACAGATCTTAGTATATAGTACACAAGTTGAAAGAAAGTAGCTCCACAATGGGTTTTCCAAGACAATGAATGATTTAATATTGAATTCATGATCCGAAAAAAATCCACAATAAAAATTCAAAGTAATAATAGCAGTGATGGCAATGATGGTGATGACACCGAAAGCTAGACAGCCACTGGGCTAGAAATGAAAACAGAGAGACTTACATGCATATCTTCAGTGAAGATGTGTGTGAAGCCACCTGACTGAGAGGAAGAAGACACGTTTATTATTCGTAACATCCAAGGGAAGCGAATAGTGTATTTTCGTTATACTACTCAAGTCCATTTCCATAAAGCAGAGGTGCTCTTTGCTAATCTGAAGACCCCCTTGGGCTTCTGCCCGCTGTGTAGCCTCCAAGATGTAGTGAGTATTGTGTGCTCCAGAAACACCAGTGACTTCTGGAAGCCTCTTCCAATAGTCGCCAGCACATGTCAGCCTCATTTTTTGGAAGATTCCATTGCATTTGAAAAAGAACGGACTCAAAGAAATGGTGGTGGGAGATTATGGGAATGTCAGACCTCTGTCAAGCAACTGGCCTGTAAAGATAAGGCCCACCCAGTGCTGACCCCTAAGGGTAAGGCCCACCCAGTGCTGACCCCTAAGGGTAAGGCTCACACAGTGCTGACCCCTAAGGACAAGGCCTACACAGTGCTGACCCCTAAGGGTAAGGTTCACACAGTTGAAACAGCTTTTTGTAATTACATTTACTTATGGGGGAGGGGGAGGGCATGCCATTGTGTGTGTGTGTATGTGTGTGTGTGTGTGTGTGTGTACACATACAACTCTTGGGAGTGAGTTCTCCTCTATATGAGTCCCAGAGACTGAATTCTTATTGTCAGGCTTGGTGGCAAATGCCTTTACCTTCTGAGTCCTCCAGTGGCCCAATAATTCATTCTTGACCTTCTGTTGGAGTAGTACCCTGGCTCCCTGCCTCAAGGTCCTTTCCCCATTTCATTGTTTCATTTGACTTTCCTTCTTCCAAGAGATTAGATATTCTGTTTACCCTGTCTCTTCTATTTTCAGAAGAACAAAAGTTAGTCTGTCTACTGGAGGAACAGAAGTCCAGGGTCATTCTTTATGACATTGGGAATCTGAGGCCAGCCGTACTGTCTGGGAAACTGTCTCAAACACAAACCAGTAGGCGGAGCAGCGGCTATCTGGGCCTTCTCTTCCTTTGCCATCTTGAAGGAACTGACCAACCAAGTTCTCTGGAGCACCCGAGCTCCAGGGCCAAGCACTTGGCTCCCGGTCAATCAGCAAAGCGTCTCATTAACACTTGGCCTCATCTGCTGCCTAGGCGCGTGGCAGGAGGCCTGGCCTTGGAGTACGGCCTTTCCCTTCCTCCCTCTTATTACTATAAACTCAGTTTTGACTTGGGTTCCATCAGAGAGTTTGGAAAAATCCCTGGTGGTTACTTCTTGGGTCCTTTCTCTTAATGGCTCCTCTGACTTCTGGCTTTCCATTTGCCTTTCAAGAATACGCTTGAACCCTGAGTTAAATCAGTCGCTTCAGCTCCTTGTGACTATTTCTCTCTTGCCCTAAAATAACGTCGTGTTATGCTGGGTTTCCTTTCCTTTGGAGACACTCAGCAGTGTTCCTGGACACTCATCACTGTGCCTTGTCCCTGATTACTGCCTTTAGAAGATAGGAGAATTTCTTTTTCAGGCCACAGATTATGCTATTCAGCACTCAAGGGCAATCATTAGCTGTAGAAGCCCACACAGTACTCATCTCGATGCTAGAAGATCTCCGTTATCTTATTGCTTTTAAATTCTTAATGGGGATCTCAGAGAGCTGGGAACTGGGGCTCGCAATGTGAGCTCCTCCGAGGCCCTGAGCCTCACCCTGACTCAGGGACTTGAATTTCCCTCCTTTCCCCAGGTACAGCAAATGAACGAGGCAGCCAACAGCCAATCTCAGTGCCTGGTGGTCTTGGCGGAGAAGTCAAAAGGCTGGCCTTATTTGTAGTCTTCTTGATTTAGAACCCCAAGGCTTAGCACCCCCCACACCCAATATAGCAGGTGTCTTGTGGCAATGTCCTAACCTCCTGACAAATTATATATCATAGTGCCCACTGCTAGAATTGGAGAGAAACTAGAAATTGCTTCCTGCACGAGCCTGTGTTCCCAGGCTTCTGGCCAAATGGAGCCAAGGTGCTTTCTGGCAAGGTGATATAAGCTCTTCCCATGGCTTGAAGAGATTTCTGACTTTGCTGACCACCCTGGATCTAAATATGGTCATTGGGATTAATGTCTTCCAGGGCGGGGAGCGGGGGTCTCCTTGGAGTCACCAGAGACGTCGGGCCATGAGACAGAATGAGTGAGTGCTTTACCAACGGCTTGGGAGGGTGAATGAAGAGTGAGTGGGTGACAAAATGGAAGTGTCTGTTAGGACAGGGGTGAGGCTGGCAACCCAAAGGACGCTGCACACTACTGCACACTGTACACACGACTGCCCGAGGCTCTAGAACAGCTCCCAACCCCGTTCATATACCTGCATCCATTACACGAGGAAGCTACAAACTGATCCTGTAAAGAAAAACTGCCCAGGAAGAGACCATAAAACCTCTACCTGGCGAAAAATGCCAGCCGTCAACTCAAATTCCCTAGGTGTCCACTTTCTTCCTTTTTGATGGTACTGCTTTCCGTTTCCAATTGAGAAATAATGGTGACTAATCTAGGAGCAGCCGTGCAAGTCAGGCAGATAAACATAACAAATTGGCGAACCCGCAACTGATCGATCTTTCAATGAATTAGCTCACTTCCCAGCAACGAATTCAGTTCGAAACTGGTAGTAAAAAAATAAAGCAAAAACCATCACTGTAAACCTCCGACCGTCCTGGGTTTTTGTTACCAGGCAAAGAGGAATCGCCAGTGGCCTGTTGCTTCTTTCTACCCTAATCAATGCAATTAATAATGATCCTCCTTCCCTGCTCGGCTTGAACTTAAGGCAGGATCTTGCATTATTATTCAAGGCTCAACCTGCGGATGATGATCAATGTTCTTTTACCTCAGGGAAGAAAGTTCTCAGAGCGAAGTGTTTGTAGTCAAGGAAGGGTACGGTTCCAAAACTATCAACCACATCCAATTTATCCATCTGCAGCTCGGCAAACCCTGCAAGACAGAATCCCAAGAGCCACATTTTCACTCCACAAACACTGGATAAGATCCTCTGCTGCTTTGTCTAACACCGAGTATGACCTTGGTTTTCATTAAAGAAAAAAAATAGATAATTACTCGGCTGGCTGCAGAGAAGGGGCTGAAATAAGACACAAAGCCAGGCCCATACCCTGCTGTTCAGTTGTCTATTATACCAATAGTCCTCATTATGGGGCACTCTCCACATAAGGGCAAGAATGAAGATAAAAGTGAAGCGGGCTTGTTTTTCTGAAAACAAAATCTCAGAGCTTACCATCACGTATCTCTTTCCGGAGTTCGCTCTCCAGCAGTTCCAGCTGTTGGCTCTGCTTCCTACTCAGCTCCTTCGACTTGTGCCTGGTCACCACCACAGCCACTGAGGAGACAGAGATGCTGTGTCAGACAGAAATGAAGATGAGGGAAAGAAATAGGGAGAAAGGAGGAGAGTAGGAAATAGCTGGCAAAAATTTATCGTAGGGCCGGGGGTCTGGCCTGGGGCCCTGGTTCCTCCTCCAATGCCACAAAAACAAAAGGAAAAATAAGAGTTTGATTTTATTAAAGGGACATTTCCATAAGAGGTTGCTCTAAAGAGGAAGGTGTTAAACATAACAGAGAAGAAAAAACCCACTCAGTCCTCTTAAAGTAAAAATGAAATCAAATAACCTTCGCTTGTAACCAAAGATCCCAGCTGACTGGAAAGTAATGAAACAAGCCGAGTTTCCCTACAGCCACTGGCCATTTATATTGTTCCGTTCTTTTCTCAACATGTCTAAACATCTCTGGAGAAATAAAGCAGTGCTGCAAATGCAGGACAGAACCACAGGTCCATCCTGGCTACGGGAGCCTAATTTGCATAGTTCAGAAAGGGTGACATAAAGTAAGTCATCGGGAGCCCCCACAGCTAACTGACTGCCTTGGTCCCCACCATGACTCAGCCCTGCAGTCTGGGTAGTCAACGGAATGAATCCTGGAGCTCAGGTTTATAGCCCACTCCGTCATTTCATTTACTGCCTGTGTGACCCTGAGCAAATCCCTTAGCATCTCTGTGCTTGCCTGCCTTACCCACAAGAGCTGAGACGGAGAAGAGATTACAAGCAGTAAATCAAGAAATCACATCGACCCGAAGAACTAACAGTTGGCAACTCTCTTGCGTTATCCCAGAAGGATCTTGTCTTTGAACAGATATTAGACAAATGGGATTGGGGAAATGGCTTGGTCAGTACAGTGTATGCTGTACAAGTATGAGAACCCATGTAGAGCCAGAGACACCCACAGCAAGATGGGAGACAGGGACTGGAGACTTCCCAGAAGCCCCAAGGCCAGCCACCTTGCTATATGTAGTGGTAAACAAGAAACCCTGTCATCATTACAAAGTTGCCCTCTACCAGCAACACGTGTGCTATGGTATTTGGGCATCCCTTCCTACACACACTCTCACACACACAAGTTGCCCTCTGCCAGCTACATGTATGCTATGGTATTTGGACATACCCCCTACACATGGATGAATGCGCGCACGCACACACACACACATTGTCCTTTACCAACATGTGTGCTATGGTATTTGAGCATCCCTCCCTACACACACAAACACACACACACACACAGAGAGAGAGAGACTTTTTAAAGCAACTACATGAAGGAATGGCTACTAGCAAGTACAGACAATGTTTGTTCAACAAACACAGAATTCTTTCCCAGACTTTGCCACTGCCTCAACAGTGCTTCCTATAATCAGGACTGTGCTTTTTCATAAAGTCCAAACTTGCCCAGCCACAGAACTCCTTTTTCCAAGAATATCATTTGGGACCATGACTCTCCAGGAAGCTACTTTGAACAACCCTGGCTCAGCATGCAAAGGGAACTGTTGCATCCACACAGCAGGGTGGGTTTCCTGGTTCTGTTGGTGGCAGGCTTAGGCTAAGTGTGTTTAAGTGTTTTCCCTAATGGCATGACCGAAGGATTAGGGTATGCTTACTGTAGCTGCTGGCAACACATCCTTCCTAGAATGAATCAGAATGGGGTGGTTTTTTGAGAGGTTCTGCAAATTACCTAAAAGGTCAAAAATGATCTCTTCAAAGTCTGGGAAGAGACCAGAAATTTCTAGAAATCACAAAGTGGCTATAGCTATCTGGTGAGGCTGAGAGAGCTGAGCATGTTTGACTGCAGTAGGTGCCTGGTGCAGAGCTCAGCATCTACACAAGCACTCTTCTTCATCGAAGCCTACATCAACCAGGACTTTATTAAAATGCCAAGCCAAATTTTAGATCACAAATGGATGACAGAGGTAGACAATGTGGGGAAGAGTATAAAAAAATACCTGAAATAATCACTGACAAGGAAAAATAGGATATCTGAAAAGCAAATTCATTTCCTCAAACCAGTTAACCGCCCAAGTATATCTTCCCTCACAAGAGCATGAATTGCCCAAGGAAAGCACCAGCCCTTAATTTGTCTCATGATCCAGAGTCATCAACATCTCACTCAATGCTCAGAAAGAGCAAAGGAAAACAGTGGGAAGGAGGTCCAAGGAGACACTGGCCCTTGCCTCCAGGCCCCTACAGGGTCAGAAAGACACCAGGGGTACTTAATTGGCAAAGAAGAAATGTACATCGTTTGAGAAAGAAGAGAAAGAAACAGAATAAAAAGGTTGCACATGAAATTGGCTGCAGGAACCAGCTGTAGAGTGACGGATAGAGACCCCACCAGGCAGCAGAGTCTATGGCAAAAATCCAGGGAGCACGCACCGCACCGTCTTCAAGCAATAGCAGTGGCGAGGCTCTAACAACTGATGCTAGGTACAACTGGGATCTGATAGTTTAGACTTCTCACGATCTTCAACAACAATTTAAAATGTGTAACCCTAATTTTGAAATGTCAATGTCTTCAGTTAAAAAAAAAGAACCTCGCCATAGGACCCAATAAAACATTGATAGGCCAGATTCATCCAGTAGTAGTTGGTGTGGCACCTCTGCATCCATAGGAAGAGCAGCATGTTGGAATGGGTAACACAGACACACTTGCAAAACCTGATTCCTCCAGGAAAAACGGGACATGGGGTGGATAGGAGGTGGTGCTTGGTGGACTGGGGCGGCAGGATGAGGTGACCAAATCCTGGGTGCCCCCATATGGACTTGTTTTTAAAATGGTCCCCAGGACTTTGGGGAACCATCTGGATATTTCTCAAACACACGGTGCCATCTTGTAATCCGGCTCTTTGTTACTGATGCACCCTAAGAACTCACTAGGAAGGCCTCAATGTGCACCCTTTACCCCACTCCCAAAGTATAAGTTGAGCTTTCATCCATTAATAGTTAATGAAAACCGAAAATGCTCCTAAAAGCTGAAGATCTACCTGCCCACTGAGAAGCCTCAGGGAATAGGATCTCAGACAGACTGAAACGGGGCACTTACCCACAATGACAATGGCCAGCAGGATGGGAAGGGCGATCAGAAAATACCACGTGGAAGGAACGGATTCCTGCTCCACATAGAGTTCCAGGTTTCCCAGCTTGACCTGATGGAGACAGATTGGCACCATGAGCCCCCAGGGAGGCACGCACCAGAGGCAGGTGTACTGTCCTGTCCCGATAGATTCCCGCAAGATACAGTCGCCGTGGGGTGGTGGGGGTCTGTAGGCATGCCACACTGGTCTGTAGGTTTCCAGTGCTGGCCCTTTTTGTCCTGAGGCTTACCACTGCAGAGGTGGGCTAACACAGATGCAGAAGGGCCCTGGCCTTTCTCCACGGGGGTGATTCCATTGCTCTCTCTCCCACCCCAGGGCTTCCAGGCAGGAAGGTTTTGAATGCTGCATTCTTCGTGAATATCGGTTTGGCAAGGATAACCAGCTGATCTCTGAGGGCCTTTTCCACTTTCTGCTTTTTTGTGGGGTGAGGGGTCAGGGGGCTAAGAAGAACTTAGAAATTACACTTGAAAAGGGCAAAACTCTACATCTGCATTTTCTTCATGGTTGCACACACACACACACACACACACA
Organism: Ellobius talpinus; assembly: GCA_001685095.1. Lineage (NCBI taxonomy): Eukaryota > Metazoa > Chordata > Mammalia > Rodentia > Cricetidae > Ellobius > Ellobius talpinus. The sequence goes on from LOJH01000870.1 coordinate 29,542, forward strand.
CACACACACGGTAAGGCAGCCCTGCGGGACCCAGGCTGCCCTAAGGAATCACCAAGAAAAATGACTGGGCTGGTACCAGGTCTTGGTGGTCTAGCTTTTCTCTCCTTGTAGAGTCTTGTTAGTCTGTACCATGCTTCATTCTGTCATCTCTGGAATGGGATGTTGACAGGGCCTACAGGTGGGCTATGGTAAGGACCAAAAGTCTCTGTCCTATAGGATGTCAGTTCACCCCATCTCTGTATTCATTACCTCTCTAGTAAATGCCCAGAATCAAAACCAAGCCCCTGGCAATGCCTAAAAGGTCCTAATAATCTTTGGCCCTCCCTGTGAACTCTCTAGTCTGGGACTGCTCCTCTCATTTCCAACCATGCTGACCCACTGGGTGTGGATCAGACCTAGCCGGCAGGTTTCTGCCTCAGGACCCTGGGATCCTGTACTTCGCTCTGTCCAGTGTATCCGTGCACAAGTGACTCCTTCTCTTCCTCCTCCCTGAGGCCCTCACTCTGACATCACCTTACAGGCACACATTCCCACAGTTAGATGGAAAGACAGCACTGGCTCACACAATTTCCCCTCCCCTGCCACTGTCCTCCCTAAAGATTGCTTCTTCACCGCACGTCTCCACTGGGAAGCTCCAGAAGGCAAGCTGTTTCTGTCTGCTTTCTGCTCTGCTGGGTTCGAATCCCAGTACAGGCACTTGGGGGCCGTGCTGCAAACTGAGGATGCAAGTGCCACACTCAACTAGCATGGAAGGCAGGGCCCTTGTGGGATTGGTTGTTGCTGATTTTGTAATGAATACTACCTCTTTTACCAAAATGATGAACAAAGGGAGTGTCAGGGAAGTCAAATTCCTTACCCAAGGCCACCAGCTGTTCAGCAACACAGCGGGGGACATGAGCACATACTCATTTTTGCCTCCCACTACGGTAGGCTCTTTCTTGTCTTTTAGCCAGTTTTTTAAACCACAAAGCAAAGTGTTGTTCTTTCTTCTTTTTGTAATGCTGGAGATTAAGCCCGGAGCCTTGGGCACCATGGGCGAGCACTCTACCACTGAGCCAGAGCCCCTGTCTCACAGAACATGTTTTACATAGACTGTGCAGAGCCTCTCCCATTGGAAAGAGTCAACAACACCAAGCATTTCCTTTCTGAGGGTCCTCAGTCACAGCTGGGAAAAGACGGACAGCACATAGGAAAGGGAGACCACGGCAGAGGAAGCCACTTGCAAACCACGGGTTATTTAATGGCTGCTGACAGAAGTTAGTGCCACCCTGCCTGTACCCATGAGGCTTCTGCTTTGGGTTTCTGCTAAGACGTGCCACCTCTACATTTAGAGAAAGAACGACAGCCCAGGCATCAGTGGGTCTGGGAATGCTGCTCACAGATGCTGTGGTCTAAAGGTCCAGCCAGCACAAAAGCTCATTAGGATTATAGACAATGGTGTGTTCAAAGCTTTGGCATTCAAACAAGTACATGGATGGATCTGCCTGCTATTCTGGTAGGATTAGGCTTGAACTTGCAGTATCAGCTTTATTTGTCTCCCATGTAAAGAGAAAAAAAAATCTAAGGATCTATGATGCCATTTCAACCTGGGGGTTAGGAAGGAAATTACAAAGACACAGATAAAGTCCAGGTCACTTACGCGGACTTTCTTCGAGGAGGTGGCGATGCTGTTTGCATTCTTGATGCTTTTGATCTTGCACAGGATGGTTGTGAGATCCTGGTTTCTGGTAATATTTTCAAAACTGCAATTAAACTGTTTGTTTTCCCCGTGGAAGAGAGTAATATCAATGTCATCCTTGGAAATGTTGAAATTGTCATTTTCTTTCTACAATGAACATGATGACAAGGGACTCAGAGCACACGTGGAAACGCACACACCTTTCCAGTCCAAAACTGGGAATAGCCCACACCGAAAAAAAAGAAAAACATACTTGAATTTTTACTTCCAACTCTGTGTCGATCTCAGACTCCACTCGGTACCCTGTAAATCTGGGATCCTCAAGGTATTGCAGGGTCCCACACTCCAAGTAGGTATCTTGGACTCTTAGCTTCACGGCAACATTTGTACGCCCCTTGGAACTCTTTAAATTGGGGGCTAAAAACCTGCAGGAAGTTGCTGTGCAATATTCAGAGACCTAGAGAGAAGAACGAGCCCATTAGGCACCAAAGGACCCGGGAAACCAAACTTCTGGTTTTCCCTCTCTAAAACCAGGCTAGCAACAACTGCAACTCTCACAGGGTTAAATTAACCCTCAGTGAAATGGACTGTGATTAAAAACTCATTCAATTAAACGTGGGCTCCCATGAATGAGATTCTATCTGCAAGAGCGCTTAGGGTCTGACAGGCATGCACACAGGATGCTAGCATACTCAACACATAGTGTCATGGATATTGGATTCAGGAAAGCTGTCAGGTGACGTCATTGGGGAGTGGAAGCTTTGCAAAGAGAAGCAGGATGAACAGAAAAGGAAACACTTTGGGCTCAAAGCACAAAGGTGGCTGAGTCCTGGAAACTTGGGGTGGGAATTGAGAGCCAAGGCCAGCTGCTAACTTGCTCATACCTGGCTGAGTCACTGTGTGTCAAAGGAGCCTCTGCAGAGTGTCAGCAAGAGGCCCTAAGCAGAGAAAGCTCTGGCAGAGGCTCCCAGTTAGCAGAAGTCCCTAACCACAAGGAGGAAACAGCTTTTCAGGCATAACAGAAAATAGCAGAAAAGAAAAGCCAAAAGGCAGTAGGTCCCTTAAGAAATGAAGAGCACAGATATGGAAGCGGAAGTAGAAAGCCTGGCCCAATTTATGAACAGGTTTATTTACAAAGAAAACCCATAAATACATGGCCATTTTCAAGGGTACAGGCAGGGAAACCCTGCAGGAAATGTAAGGAGAGATTGGCGGGTGTGTTGGGGGTGTGGCTCGGTGGCAGAGGGCTTCCCTAGTATGCTTGAGGCCCTGGGTTTGATCCTTAGCACTGTCAGATATAAAGGAAGGGAAGGAGAGCAGTGTGAAGAAGAGACTGACAGATATGTCAGGTGGGAGAACCATTACCTCTGTTTTCTCTAATCCTGGAGTTAAAGGCGAGTGGACAGAGGGCAGAGATGGCCACACCGGTGCAAGTACACCCTCCCTTACCTCAACACTTTTCTAAATTTCAGCCTTCTTCCCTACCTTAGCCCTTCTGTGATAGGATGAAAAGCAACAACAGCCCCCACTTCCTCAGTAGGGGCCTCAACACCACCATGCTGGCATTTTACCAACTTCCTAAAAGAAGGACCAGCAACAGGGTCACCCTAGCTCCTTACTCCTAAGACCCCACCTGTTTGTACTGGGACCAACCCCTATTTTTGAACAACTTCTCAGCCACCTCTCTGGTCATCTGATTTTCTTTGAGCCTTGGAAGTGAGACTGCCGGCAGATTCTAGGCATCCCTTCTTCAGCCCCGGTGCTCTCTCTTCTACGCTGTTGTCCCCAGTTCCTCTTCAATAATAATGTCGAAATGACCTGCCTCCCCATCAGCAGTCCAGTAGAGCCTCGCTGCAGACAGCAGTCCAACAGAGAGCTCCACAGGGGCCTGGGGATGTCTCAGTCACGCTTGGGCTTGTCTCAGCCATGCCTGAGCATCATCTGCACATGAGCATCCTCTCTGAGTTGCTGCCTCTCCAAACTACCCTAAGCACCACTGATAAAATGGTACCCATACTCATCACTTCTTGCCAAAGACTCTCAAGAGCTCCCCCAATGCCTACAGAGCCAGGGGCACTGGGGGATCAATTGCTGAATGAAGGGTGATGTTTTTAGTATGATTCTCTCTCGCACGTCCCTGGGTGTTTCTCAGTGACCCGCATCACTGCTTTAGCACAGCCTCTAGGTTCCAACAAAGCAAATGTGGTTGTTTCAGCCAAGGGTTGGTGAGGAACCTGTCTTCTGTGCCTGCAGTCACCCCCTCCTGCCTCTTTGCCTGCCTGTGAGCCCCCTGCCCATAGTCCTCCATTTGCTGTCTCTACTCCATCCACTCATACTTTCAGTGGGAAACACATCACGCCTTCTGGGACTCATGGGCTTTCTGGTTGGAAGGAATCAGAGGACCTAGCGCTTACCATCGCCTGCCCTGCTCGTCCAGTCCCAGTTCAGGTCTGCCATCTTCCTTCAGGAAGGCGGGGGAGGGGGGAAGTAGCTCATTTCCCCTTTGTTCTTGCAGCCAGCGAAATGTTTTGCTTACAGTAGGTACTCAGTAAATGGGACATGCTTTGGGTAAGAGAACATGTCTCCACATCTACTGGCTCAGGCTGTGCCTCAGGTCAAGGGTCACTACATGAATGAATGTGGTCCCATCATGGAGAATTGGCCAGAATCAGACACACTGTGAGGCCAGGAAGTGTGTCAGAAAGTGGATGTGTGGAAGAGATGGCTGTAAGGCAGATGGATTGATATGCCTCCCATTTCTAGGCCTGAACACACGCTGGTTGCCAGTGGAACAAAGTTTTTGGCACCCTCAGCTCTGCTGTCCCTGAAAGGAAGCAGCCCAGAAAGGCCACCCCCTCACGTGAGAGAAAAGAAGGAAGGAAAGGGAAGAGAAATCAAGAAGCTACCTACAAGTGACAGCAATACCTAGAGGGGCCAAGGTGCAGCTGCGGGCCCTCACCCCCTCCTCACAGCACCCATGGCTTCAACCTATTGGCTCCTGGGAGACTCTCAAGGCTCTTCTCAGATATCTGAGCCCCAATAGGGACCAGACATTTCTCACAGTCTGCCTCTACTTTGGGGACATGAGCAAGAGCAAAAGAAAGTGTCTACATGTGACCCCAGAGACAATGACAAGAGAATTTTTGTTACTTCAGCAAGTCAGCGACCTCCACCTGTTGGGCCCCCACCACCCACTCTTCACAGGCTCTGAACATCACACCTCAGCCATCCACAAGGACTTTCACACATATGCAAAACCATTATCTCATTAAATGGCTCGCCACGAATTTCACACAGGGGGAACATAACCGGCCTTATCAGATGAAATTCGTTTCTGGTTCCTCCTGTGTGGCAACCCCAATTAACTCCAAGAATGAAGGCTTTCTGTCACAGGACAGACAGTGCATATCATAAAGGAGCTGAAGATTAGAATGCCAAAGTCATAGAGATGAAATATATCCCCCCATGTACGCAGCTTAGTGACAGGAAAACAAAATTGTGAGCAAAAATGATTCTTCCACTTACATTCATGTTTCCCTTCAGCTCGTGTGAAATGATCAGGTTGTCAATGACATCAAAATTCCTGCCGATGATGGTTATATTTTGCCCACCGCTGCAAGAAGTGAAAAGACAATGGTAAGCCATGGACAATTTATACTTACCAAAACTATCAAATGATTCACAATTCATGTTAAGCTTAGTAATATTTGGAAGACAATTAACTAATTTCAATTTCAATTGCAAGATAATTTTAGAAGCCTTTAAATGGTGCTGGGTACAGACTCGTGGTTTTTAAGACACATACATATGAAAATGCAGGTCAGATCCGATTTTAATTCTGGGAAGATGCCCAAATTCTTTAATAGAATTTGAGCTTTTTGTGCTATTTTGCCATATATACCCAGATCATCTGCTGCACCTTGAGAGCATCTCAGGGAACAAAATTTCATTTGATTACTGTTTAATCTGTCTGAAGATGATCCGCTCTAATGATTTTCACCATCAAACTTCCAACCTCCCAATTATATTTTATTTAGTGAGCTGGGGAACAGGTTGGACAAGGGAAAATGGTAAGTGACATGAAACGTTAGCATTCTTGTTTAAGATACAAGGTTTCAGCTTAAGGGGAGGGTACATAAATCTTAGCAGAACCACACTGAGTGACTTCACCTATCCTCAAGGTGTTTGTTACCAGGCGCCATCAAAGTGGTCACTGGGTGTGAAGTAAACAGTTATCCGCAGCTCTGACCATTCTCAGAGGTCACCAGACAGGAACCTCAGTGTATCAGGTCCAACACTAGTGGCCTCCTGATGATACCCAGGAGATAGGCAGAAGCAGGCCGATGCACACAGGGCAGAGAGAGGTCCTGAGCCCTCCAGATACAAGGCGGTAGGGCCCATATGGCCACCTGATGACCTGCCTCAGTTTCTAAAAAACCAACCAGAGCATAGTCTACTGTTTTCAGACTGCGGCACCTACTTCTTGCTCAAAGTTCAGAAATGAGAAGCAGTTGAGACCCACGGGCTCAGCACAGCCATGATGACAGACCACAGTAACTTGTGTGAAGGAAGCCAAACACTGTGGTGGAAACCAAGCATCCTGAACCCACTATCAGAGAGCTGGGTATATTGTCTGAACTGTCCCTGCCTCGGTTCACCCCCTGCCTAAGAGACCACCACTGGTCTCTCTGGGTTTCTGTAAGATTTAACCAGGTCAGTAGCTATACCATAACTATGTGGTAAGTACCACATCTGGTCTACTCTTTATACTTGGTCTCAGAGCAGAGGGACGGATGCATGCAAGAGTCTTGTTTTTTGAAATCTCAATCCTCCCTATACCACTCCAATGGACTGAAAGGTTTGCATGCAGATGCCCTGACCCCCAGGTTACTCAGGAGGAGGTTTAGGTAGAAAGAAGATTTTTTTGGGGAGGGGAGAAGTAATGCTAAGGATTGAACTGGGGCCTCACACGTGCTAGGCAATATTTTACCACTAAACTACATCTCCTGACCCGAGATAAGGCCATATGAGAGATAATGAAAGTTTGGTGAGCTCACTGAGGGACCCTAATCTGATAGGACTCACGGTGTTCTGGAAAACGTTAGGGCACAGCCTTAGATGGAGGGACCGAGAGAGATGAGTACCTGCAGACATAGCAGAGACATTGCCTCAGAAAGGGCTAACCTTCCTCACATCTCAGAAGGGGCTAGCCTTCCTCACATTCAGCTCCATAACATAGAGGAAATTCTCTGTGCTGTTGAAGCTGCCCAGTCTGAGCCCTTTATTTTGGCCTTAAAGGAACAGCAAACACAGCCACCTCCCCCACATTATTCTTAAATAAGAATATGAGGGTTTTTCGTGGGTTTTTTTTTGTCTTCTTTTCCCTTCTCATTTTTTTTACCTCAATGCTTTGTCGGCATTTTTATCTTGAGAGTACTTGGAAAATTAACTTTATGTGGTGTGAGATAAATAAAATCTCTTTGGGGTTACACTCTGAAAATCTAAATGTGAATTTAAATTTGATGAGGGAGAGACTCCTCCCTCCTTCCGTTAATATACTGGATTTATCTGAAAGAGTTTGTTTTGGAATTTCTATCTCTCAAGGAGGATCTTTGGAATGTAGAGTCTGCTTGCAGGCTTCAATGTTTCTCCCGAAGCATTCAAAACCGTTGAATCCAGACGTTTGAAAATGAAAAGCTGTGAGGAGACGAGCCCTGTGTCACGAACAGGAGAGGCACCTGGTACAGAAGGGCACAGTAGCCGCCTGGGCTAAGAACAGTCACTGTGGTCAAAGAAAACGTCTGAGCTGTGAGTTTCTCGGTAACCAAGGTGAAATAAAAACAGGCTGTGCTCACGGTGCTTAAGTGATGGCATGACAACCAGCCTGTCAGGTGGTGAGCACTTTTCCGGGAGGGACCCCCGCAAGGGAGATTTAGGTGCAGCTACCATGGCTGGGTGGATTTGTGTGATGCTCGCGATCTTATGCACACGACCTTCCTCCTGAAGAAGAGAAGCCTTTTGTGGGTCCCAACAGTACCTGATCCAGGTGGTGGCAGGGACTATCAGGGAACAGTGCGGCAGAGCAATGTAGGACAAAGCCCCCACCGAAGAGCAGTTCCCGCCGTCGAACTGAATACAGACGTCTTTCATCTCTTTCCGGCTCGACGGAAGTGAGAATTTCATATGGGTGTCATTTAGCACGTGGCTAACCTGGATCCTAGAAAGGGGTCAGGACACAGACACTTAGCACATTGACCGCTTAAGGTGACAACCTATGAACTTCGCTTGAAGATGGCCTTGAACTATCAGAACAGCTGCAAGTGACCTCATAAGCAAGGGCCACCTGTTGGGTACAGCTCTCTCAGGCTGGGCTCCTCTTTCTGCTATGCCTGTCTGCTTTTGATCTGCACTCCTTTCAGAAGTGGGAAATGAAGGAGAACTCTTACCTTTGCCCTCAGAAGTCTTAATGAAGCAGGGCAAGGAGAGGCATTATGCTAAGTTAAGAAATTATGGCTGACTTCAAGGAGCAGCGTGGTACTGCTCCTGTCAGAGATATACTGGAAGGATCCATGAAGTGACATGGTGTCGAGATCTGCTTCTAAGATTTCCCAGCCACTATGTCATCTGCCCTACCCCCATGAGAAAAAGATGAAGCAATTGGAAGAATTTCCACCATTTTCAACTTTGTAAAGAGGCTTACTTATTTGCATCTTTTTAATATGTGCTGATATTTCCATAGTTAAAAACTTTTTCTTTTAAAGAAGCAGTTCCATGGGGCAGGACCCCAGGCAGATCTGTAAGTTCTGTCCTTCAAAGAGCAGAGGGCCTGATTCAGGAACCCCAAAGTCTCAGAATCAATGGGCATGGAGCTGGCATCCCTCAGGAGCTTCCAGACCAAAGGTGTCCATGATGGCCCTCTGCTACCTGCAGTGATTCTTGTGTCTATGACTTTCTAAAGCACACACTCAAGCTAAGTTGTGTTTGCCACCTGTTTGGCTTAATGATGCTACGGGAGAATCTGTTTTTACGGCTGGAAGGATATTATGTGCATGATTATTAACCATAATGCTATGACCACACCTTTGAAGAAAGCAAATGTGAAAGACACCGGAGTCTGTTTGTATGTACCTTGCCCCAGATGTATGTATTTTAAGGTTTACATCTATTTAAAGTAACGCTTTAGGACGTTCATCCTCAAATCATTAAACACAAACCTGCTTATAAATTTCGGAAGGCAAAAGGTGGGAATATCATTCAATCACTACACTTATCTTTTTTCCCCCCTTAAAATAGTCATTCACTTAAAAAGTCCCCATTAAAAGAGTTTGGGGTCATCATGGGCTCAGGCATGAGATTAACTGGGTTATTACAGCAACTGCTTGTGAACTTGGGTTCTCCATGCAGATGTGGTTAGTGGAACGCTACAAACAGAAAGGTCTCTTCGTCATTTAATTTAATAACTGTGGCATCTCAAGATGCATTCAGAATGGAAATGAGGGCATAAAGAGCCAGAAACAGGGTAATGCTCCAGAAACTACTTCTTTTGCAGCGAGGCTGATTGCCTTCATTGAGCGCACAGGTGTCTAACGTCACAGATTTTGCCGCACAAAATGAAAGATTTTTGCAATAAGGTATTTAGCCAGGATAAATGACACACATCAGATACCTACATTGCATAGATATAGGCTTTAATGCGTGCTGATTCGCTCTGGTACAGAGGTGCCAATGATGGGTATCTTTCCCCATCAAGACCATGGGTATCCCAGATTTGCTGCAGGAGTGGGAGGGGACTGTGATGTGCAGCCAGTGCATTTGAACAGAAAGTTCACTAAATAAGCGCACCGGATGAGAGTGCTGTACAAATATGTTTGGGTAGTTAAAAACCAAAACATCACGCTTTGGCGGATTGTCTTAAATGCATTTCCATGACGAAAATAAGCTCAGTATTATGGTTCGTGTAGTTTGCAACTTTTTAAAACTTTAAATTAGCCCAAACTTATAAAAGTTAATAAGCAGAAAACTAAAGCTATCTGTCACGGTGTTATTATTACATGATGCTAGTATTTTCCCCCTGGGGAAGGTGTAATATTTTCCCTAAGGATGTTAATGAAAAACATCCTTATTTTTTCATTGTTAGGATGAAAAGAAATCAGGTATCTTATCTTTAAGGGGCACATTCACCTGGTATTTATTTGGGAATTTTTTTTACTACTAATATATGCCCCAGTAATTTAAATATTTGAAGTGAACACCAGGCCAGTCAAAAGAAGAAAGATACAATGAACAACATTTCTACTTTCATTTTCTCCAACTCCAGGTAGCACACTGAGAGAGTGGCTCCATAACTCTTCAGCAGTTTCTAAGACCCACGCCTATATTTGTAAGTTAGCTCCTTTCAATATATAAATGACCTTGTTTTGAAAACCAGTCAAGGCTCCCACTGTCAACACCCTGAAATTGCTGTGGGCTGAGATTTGGGAAGGAGAAGGAACAACAGGGCAGGGTCTCCCACATGAACCTCCGAGAAATCGTCAAAAACATTAGACTTCTTGTAAATATTCTCTATAAAATACTTAAAACTATCGTCTGGCGGCGGAAAGCGCCAAAGTCTACTGTCATTGCCTTGGCATGGGTTTTAACTCAACCATTATTAGTTTTAACTCAAGCCATTATTAGTGTTTCAACTCACATGTCCTTGTCACATGTACTGGTTCCTTTCAAGATCATGGTGATATTCGACGCTTGGGTGAAGTTTGCTCCGGTAACTATCACGTTACTTTTCCCTAAGGTCGATATTTTCTGTGGCTCAATGGCCTTAATGTAGAAGACCTATTGGAAACAAAAGATGAAAACAGCAGATCAAAGCTACAAAATGGCACCATCCCCCCCCGCACAAATAAATACATACATAAATAAAAATCTGTTGACGTGCTATGGTTCGAAGAGCTCACTGGGAAATTATGTTTTGCAAACACACGCAGATAGTGTTTAATGAAATCAGTGAATTCAAGGAAGAGGGCTGAAGATTCATTTCTCTCAACATATGACAGCATGAGGTGAAACCAATTACTCTTTGTTCATCGCAGTTGACCAGCCCCGGTATTCTACCTGAGGAGTGAGCGGTCACTCCACGTCACTCGAGTTGAGGAAGAGCTCCCTGCCCTACCCTGTCCTGAGGCTCACGGTGTTTGAGCAAAGGGCAGAGAAGGTATAGGTGCCCTCTCGATGGCTCCAGACTCATCATTCAGATGATACAAATGTCAATCCAGATTCATTTAATTCCCTAGAAAGGAGTTTCTGTTTTCTGTTTGTTTCAAATAGACAGTGCGAATGTGGTGGTGGTGGTGGGGTCATCTGTCTTAAGTGGCTACCAGCTGAGCCACTCAGTAGTAGGAAGTTAGACGCCTGGACCATTGTGAACAACAGTGTGCTCTGTGCCTGGCAATTACTACATTCTGCTGACCCACGCACTCTCTTGCTTTCTCCGGCCAATAATCAGGACTGAGTGCCATGGGAACACCTAATACCTAACTTCCCTCTCATCCAGGTCTACATCTCCTCACTTCTCCATTTGCAAGGTCTCATTAATTTCCCCTGCAAACCCCAAAGACGGCAGGAATCATTTGCCCCTTTCCTTTCTAAAGATTTATTCTAATTTCTATGTATGTGTGATGGGGTGCTTCTGAGGCTAGAAGGGTGTGTTGGGTTGTCTGGAGCTACAGTTACAGGTTGTTGTGATACCCTGACACTGGGAAAGGGAACTCTGATCCTCTGCAAGAGCAAGACGTACTCTTAACCACTGAGCCATCCCTTCTGGCCTCCATTTTCACTTCTCAAGACCAAACAATCCAGTTGCCTCCTACAGCTCTCCGTTAACTGCTACTGTCTTTCCTTCTTATCACTTGCTCTTCTACAGATCCTCTCCATTCTGAGATTCCGGCCAATACAAAGTATAGCGGACCTTAGCATGCCTAAATTTCATGGTCACGCTCTTCATGTTTGAAACTGGAAGTCTGGAGAAGCATCATCATGTCATACTGAGCCAGAGTGCAAATGCTGAGAACAGCCATTTGTAGCCTAAAGTCCATCAGGAAGACACTGAGTCATTGGTCCAGCGGCTGTGATAGTTAGCACCTGCCTGACCCTACTCCTGCCCCCACAGTGGCTATGAACTCTAAGGCCCCTTAGAACAGCCCTGCTGGTTGGCTGCACTGAGCATCACACTGAAACACAATCATCACTTTCCTCTGATCCCTTGGCAAACACGGGTGCTATATTGGCCCAACAGTCATCACTCACTATCAATATGGATTGATTTGGCAGATTATGGTAAATCCATCATTAATGTCACCACAGTGATGATGTAACGTGGCAGGGAATTGATTTCTGCGGCAGACTTTATTCTAATCACTTTTAAAAGGACTTTAGCCCTGTATTTATTGAGTCACTAAGAGCCCGAAAGGGTCACTCTAATTATTCTGTGATACTTGACTGTGTTTTATGGGGGGAAATTATCTGCTAGAGTGGTCCTTGGGATGGGGGGATTAGCAATGACTTCAAGATAAATCCCTTACAAATGTCAAGTGTGTGTTGTATGAGAAGGCTTACGGTGTGGCTTTGTAGGTGACCGCCAAATGATCAAGTACTTCCTAGAGATCTATAGGATCCTAAGGGCGGGGCTAAATGAGGACAGACTTGGAGTATATGGGGGGCTATATCAAGAGCTAGTAAGCTATAGCCTAGGGTCTATTGTTTTTGGATGCCCCACGGCGGGGGGGGATGTCAAAAGGAGAATAGAATTTCAAACATACAAAAGCATATGAGGTTCCCATTTCATTATCCAGAAGTAGGTATGTGTGCTTTCTCCAGCTGCTTCTGCATAACTGAATAGCTACACTAGAGACTGTGTAGCCCGCACAGCCTGAAACAGACACTGCCTGGTTCTTGGTAGAGCTGTGGTACTCAATCTGTCGGTCACAACCCCAGTGGGGGTTGAAAGACTCATAGGGGTTGCCTAAGACTATTTACACTGCGATTCATAACAGCAGCAAAATCACACTTATGAAGCAGCAACGGAAATAATTTTATGGTTGGGGGTCACCACAACATGGGGAACTGCATTGAAGGCTCACAGCCTTAAGGGAAGTTGAGAACCACTGCTGTAGAGACAATTTATACCCCCTGCTCTACAACAGACCACTATCTTCTTAGAGACGCAAGATACGCGTGTGTGTTTAATCTTTTTAAACTGTGCATGCAGGTGTACGTGTGTGAGTGTGTGTGTGTGTGTGTTACAGGTCGGAAAACTTCCTTCTTGGGTGCTGGTCCTCACTTTCCATCTTGATGCTTCTGCATACGCTTCTAGGGCTTCTCCTGACTCTGCCTCCCATCTCACATTGGGAGTGCTGGAATTACAGGTCAGCGTTACTGTACTCAACTTTTCATGGGTTTAGGGAATATGAACACTCAGGTCCTCATGTTTACAGTCCCTGCGCTTTACCCATTGAGCTATGCTCCCAGTTCATAACTTCCTTCCACTGGGTAAGCACTCCTTGGACATCCAAGTCAGCCCTTTTTCTCAGTGCCTCTTGTACTTATGCTGTGACTGTCTGCTGGAGCAAAAATGAAAAACATGCTAAGCACATGCCACTTCTGTGTTCACAATGGAAGATAATGGGAGCCTTATAACTACAGAATAAATTTTTTTTTGGAAACAAGACAATTGCATTTTGCTCTTTCCATGGCTCTAGAAACAGCTTCAGAGGATGAAGTCGTCTTAACTTCTTATTTCCTCTTGAGTAGATACAGCCTTCCTACAGCAGAAGGAGTTCATTTGAAAAATGTTATTGTTTAGAGAAAGTTTCCATTGGTCATTTAGGACCATGTCCAGGTCTGGCCTATCTTGTGGAAGCAGATGCTCACAGTTTGCGTCCAAAGAGGGTCAGATTAGCTCATTTGTTTGCCTGGAGAATTTTTCTTAGTCTTAGTTAGAAAGCTAAAAAGCTACAAAGATGACCTCACCCCTAGATAATGAAATGACATACGAAATGTTTTTCTTTTAATTTAAAAAAAGAGCAGCTATAAGCTATATTTCATGGCTGCAACATTTCATAGAAATACTTTTTATATTTGTTGATAACTTTAAAAATACAATGAAGACAAAAGGCAAAGGCCAATCTTTCTCACCACGTGTTCACCCTCTGTACTTTAGATCTGATTGTGTACTCTAAAAGTAATCCACAACTTGGCATGATGTAACCAGCTCTCAGACGCATGCAGAAGGGCTGGTTGAAAACCATAATTGGGCTGGATACAGCCAGGACTTCTCATAGCTCTACAGCGAGGCTCCTTCCTCGATCCAAGGTTTCATACACCAAATCAAGACCCTGCTGACTGGAACCACCCCAGCCTACCACCCTTTATCAATTAACCTCAAAATGGTCTGCTTCCTGTTAGTTCCACTTTGCAAATGAGTTGTTTTTAAGTGATGGTAAATTTTAAACTATTTTGTGAAAAAAAGCTCAGGTTTCTCATTGTTTTGCATTAAGAAAGCACATTGAAAACTACTTAATTAGGTGGTATGTGGAATAACTGCTTATTTTTATCTTCCAACTAAGCTGTTGGAAAAGTGTCTAACCTGTCCTCAACAGTTCTCCTTTTAAAAGTCTGAGAGGATGAACTCTGGTGGCTAAGGCACCTTCTGTGAAGTCTGACACCAGCTCAGCTCAAATTCCCATGACATTAGTGGAGAAGGTATCACCGTGGGTGAAAGACTATCAGAAAGAGGTGCATTAGGAAGGTGCAGTTTATTAAGAACAAGCTGCACTCTATTAATCTTTTGGGGGAAGAAAATCTGAATATAGTGAAGCTCTCTGTAGGTCTGCACCTGAATCAACACTTGGTAAAAACATCCCGCAGATTTGCACTCATGAAATTAGTTCAAACAGGACTGGATAAAAAGTCACATGGATTCAAAATCAGAAGGAAACCTGAAGTCAAAGGACATAAGAGGGATGAAAGGTAATACAACTAATTAAAGGAAAATGTCCTGTTGGGCCCGATGGGTGAGTATTTGGTTTAGAATTATTTAACATCTTCATTAATGACTGAGAAGAGGAGAGATGTAATATATTAATAATATGTATAAAGTGAGCAGAGAGGGGACCAGCAGCGAAGGTGGGAAAGTGTAAAAGGGAATGAGATGTGGAAAGAAAGGAGCAGAATACAATTCCATCAAAGAATAATGGGAGAGTTCAATGAACAAGGCGAAGTATTTGATGCTCCACCCCCCCCCAAGGAAATCCCCCTTCATAGATGGCACAGCACAGGCTCCAGGGAACTTGGGATGTAACTTCTAGTAGGTTCTGGGAACTGCCAAAGGCCAGCAAAGTCTCAGGACGTAGAGGGGAAACTTCCAAAGAAGAGTAATGAACCTATGTTCTGTTCCATGAGATGAAGACTTGCTTCTGTGATCTGGGGACTAACTTGTGAAATGTGGCTGACACAGCCCAGGGTGGAGTTGCTAAGGCCATTCCTGAATTACCCTTGGCCATTGAACCTGAATGTCACCACAAAGAACTGGCCTGAGTGACTAGGGGCCAAAGAGGACAGTTTTCCTAACCCTGCTTCTAACACACTCTCTGCCAAGACTGTTTGAACATAGGATTCGTGTTGATCCACTCTCTTTGGGGTCATCCTGGTCTATCTGGGGCCTTGCCTGCTCTCCTTGTCTTGGGGAAGATGTCTGACCTTTCCTGGGGCTCACTCTTTCTCTTAGATCTCACCCTCAGCTTCCCCTCTCCTCCTCCATCTTCCATGAGAACAAGCTCCCTTAGGCCTGGGCACAGATGGGACAGAGTGTTGACAGTCT
Source organism: Ellobius talpinus (assembly GCA_001685095.1). NCBI lineage: Eukaryota > Metazoa > Chordata > Mammalia > Rodentia > Cricetidae > Ellobius > Ellobius talpinus. The sequence goes on from LOJH01000870.1 coordinate 45,090, forward strand.
AATCCTGAGAGAAGCCCGCATTATCTTGAAGAGGTTCTTCCCTTTCAGAGAAGCTCTCAGCATCAACATTATGTGGTAAAAACTGCAAACTCTTGAATCAGATACCTGGGTTCAAATTTCTTGTCTACATTTTGGTTTTGAGGCAAAATGTCTATGCCTATAAAGTGTGGTACTGTGAAGCTTAAATAAGCAAACACTGAATTTAGGACACAGCAAGGGCCAGATGAAGATTAGCTGTCACTGCTCTACTTAGTCCCCTCTGGCATTCTTTCTAGTTGCTTTTCCTGTTACATATATTCAACTCTTTTATGACAAAGAATCTCACTTCCTCACTCCAATGAAACATTCTAAGTTTGACAGTGCAAGTTCCTTGTGGGTCTATCTTGGGCCTTCCCAACACATAATCATTGCTCAACAACACACCCTCTGAATGGGATTAATGCAGAACAGTGTTTTAGGTCCATAGAAGCTACTAAAAAAAAAGTCTATGTTAAATTTAATTTTCCTTCTGAAGGCAAGGTTCTGGAAAGGGTCCCTTTGGTATTGCCTGTGAGAAATTAAAGCACACATTCAAAAGCCATGGAGGAAGAGAGGAGGATCAGCAGAAAAGGGAAGAAGGTGAATATAAACTCCTGAAGAGCAGGGGACAGATGGACGTGGTTGATTTATGCCCTATGATTACAAGCATGTAGTGAGACAAAATAAAGATGACCACAGAGGCAAGGCATTACCTTTAATCCCAGCACTCTAGAAGCAGAGGCAGGTGGATCTCTGTGAGTTTGAGGCCAGCCCGCTCTATGCTGTTGCAGAATATTTGTTTAACTGTGTAAAGATATGCTTCATTTGTTTAACTATTGCATTTGTTTAACTAAGTAAAGATGTGTTGCTGTTTTACCTTGCCTGCCTAAGGCACCTGATTGGTCTAATAAAAAGCTGAATGACCAATAGTGAGTAAGGAGGTGTAGGCGGGACTTCCAGGCAGAGAGAGTAAGTAGGAGGAGGAATTTAGGCTGGAAGGTAGGGAAGAAGAAAGAAAAAGCGATGCCAGGACCAAACAGACAGACATGAAGGAATCAGGAAGGTAGGACAAACAGAGTGAAAGAAAGGTTAAAAAGCCCTGAGAAAAAATGTAGATGAACAGAAACAGGTTAAATTAAAAGAGTTATGGGACAAGCATAAGATAAGGCCAAACATTCATAATAATAAGTCTCTGTGTCTTTATCTGGGAGCTGGTTGACAGTCCAAAGAAAATTCCAATTACACTACACAGTGAGTTCCTAGTCTACATAGTGACAGTTAGAGCTGTATAGTGAGACCCTGTCTGGGATAAAACAAAATCAAAACAAAGAAGCCCAAACCAAACCAAACCAGCAGCAACAACAAAAAGCCATGACCAGAAATCATCTATGTCACAACAAAGATCATCACAGCCTTCCCTGAGAGCAGGAGGGGCAGCCACACCTGCTCCCAACAGGTGAGGGTACCAGATAAAAGACAGTTAGGAAATGAAAGGAAAGGTGGCTACCCACTTGTGTGCCAGGACCAATAGTCTTATGGTTTCAGAAGAGAGAGAGTTAGGATTGGCTTTTATGGCAAATAGTTGTCCTCATTCTAGGCCAGATGAGATTTGGGGCTTTCTTCCCAATTTGGCTCCTGCTTTTCCTTGTTCAGGCCCTGACAAATGATGGCTCCAGTTTTAGGGTTGGGTACCCTGGATCAAGTTAAGCCTAGGATCATGAGAAGGTAAGGGCAACCATCCTGGATGTGAACCAGGAATCCTCATCTATGAGCACCACATTCTCAGATGATCAAATCCAGGCATTAAAATAGATGTTGTGACTAGTGCTTTATTGCCACCAAAGAAGACAAAACCCCCAAAGGTCTGGGCCATACACCCCAGCATATACAGGCCCCAGCTCATTTTCCCCTGCATGCTATTATTTGTTTCCTGCTTCTTCTGTGTAGACAAACTGAATGACTGAGGAGTTCCTGGATCTTCTGGCCATGACCACACTTTTACTTACGGTGGTTCTTTCACATAGACACTCACTCCTCTGTCGTAATTTGTCTAGATGTTTCTTGACCCTCTAAGGTGGCTGAAATGTCATCCATCCATCAGAGACTTAACCAACCACATTGATTGTGTTTAATCTCCAGGCTTAGATAAACAGGAAGGACTGAGACCCTGGGTTTAGCCAGGCTTTGAGTTTCTGTACTTTCAGTTCTGCCCTATATATGTACATGTATATACACATATATATGCATATAGATATGCATATATGTATAGTTATGTATATGTACGTCTATTTATACACATAGATATTTAAATCATATATTGCTATGTATGCTCTCATGGATAAAATTCTCAGGACTGATGGCTAGAGAGGGACTTGACTCATTTGTGTACCACATGTGATATGCATGTAGTCACTATGACAACATTTAACAGATGCTCCCTAACTTCCTGTAGGAATCATAGACTCCAGCTCAGCCTCTGATGGCGCCTGCTCCCTTTTCAGTGCCTGACCCGCAGGAAGCATTTGATGCCTGGGCGATGTGCGCAGATGCATTCAAGAAAAGCTCTCAGTGGCTTCTCTGCTTGACCCATTGGAGCCACCACATGAAGCAGACATGGGAACCAACAGTGCACACCAGAAAGTTTCACATTCTTGTCATAATGAAAGACAGCAGTGTTTCACAGAGCACAGGAAGTCTCTCCAGTGCCAAGCAGCACACCATTCCCTAACAACCAAACCCGAGATCCTGTTCTGAGTCACCTATTTAAAGTAAATATTTCGGTATCAATAAAATATCTTTCTCCAAACGTAGAAAGGCAATCCAAAGAGAAGCAACCCAAGGCAAACCTGGCCCCGAATTATTTTCAGACTCACCCTTCTCTCTTGGTGTCCCTACTTTTAAAACCACAGTTTCACAGTTTAGAACGCACAGGAAGGTACCATACAGGAAGTCAAGATGCGATGGCTACATCCTCCTCCTCTCTTGAAGACATTTACAAAGGCCGCTGCCTGCACTGCTCTGCAGCGTTCTTGATACACACAAGCACTCAGCTGAATTTCCAGGTAATCCTGTCACGTGGTACCCCATTAATACAGACACTCTTTATGTTTTTATGCATCCATAAAGGTAAATGTAATTTCAGAAACTAATCTTCCAAAGGGTACATCTAGATGATCCTATTTACATAAAATTCTTGAAGTGACAAGACTATAGAGATGTTGGTTGTGCCCCAGAGCTGGTGGGCGGGAGGGATGCAGCAGCAGATGGGCCTATAAAAGGGCAGCCTGGAGTCCTGTGGCAATAAGCATTCTACACCTTGACCTGTAACATCATTAGCAGGGCTAAGATCTTCAGCTATACTTTGCTAGGTGGTACTATCAGAGGAAACTGAGTCAAAGTTTCGTGCATTCTTTTCTTCTTTTTTTTCATTGATTTTTATTGAGCTCTACATTTTTCTCTGCTCCCCTCCCTGC